>JAQFYT010002176.1:0-13652 GCA_034694925.1 Ceratophysella denticulata | reverse complement strand
CGTAAGTAACCTACGGTTTATTTTTTTTGCTCCTGCCGCGACAAAAATGCACATACAGTAGAACACTCATAAGCTCCGGTAGTAAAACCGTAAAACCGTATAACCCCGTACCGTAGGGCTGGCTGTGTGAAATTACGATTCCACGTGTATTTCCCAAATATCATTGCTGAACGAACATGAAACACCTTTTATTTTGAAGCCAACGACGAGACGAGCATGATATAATTTAATCTTGACATTCCGCTATGCTCAGAAATAGAAAATACAAAATACAATGTCTCAGAAATATCACTCTGATTACAGCACAGATCAACAGTTATTCGTGATACAGTGGCACCAGCGTTAGAATTACAACGGCATCGACTCAACAAACTGATTGACAATATCCGTCTTTTCAATCAGACACGACTATCTAATCAAATCAACAAAATATGCATACAATCAGAGAAGACATCAGACTGTAAGGTATAAAAAACAATGATACTCGAAGATCTTCCGCATTATCTTCGCTGCAAATGATCTACGATACAATGATTGCTACTATATAGAATGTATATGTATGTTAGTATTTACAATTCAATTAGTGGACGAAAAGGAGCAAGACGAACGGTACATAAATATAGGCGTGTCCCAGGTTCATGGCATACAGCCGTACTGAACAGGTAATTTAGCCAAAACAGTGAACTTGTGTTTCAATTTCGATTTATGATTTATCGTTAATCAAATGTCATATATATATATACATTCCAGGCAAAGGTAATGCCCGAAACCCTATATATAATATACTGTATCGGGCGGTTAAACCACGTATATTGTGTAAGCAATAGCTGTATGTCTGAGCCGTACCAAAATTAACCGTCTATAACGCTATTGCCCGAAGCGAACTTTTGATTTTTTGAGAAAGCCAAAGCCAAACCAATGAAGTCGAACGCGGTAGGGTTATTCACGCCGTACAATAATTAATCTTTGGTGCTGTTGTGCTGCTATGAATAAAAAATTGCACTCAAGATCGGTAGACGTATGGAGCAGTAAAGGAACGTGATTCGTAGATTGAAGTTTTCTTTTTCACAAAGTCTTAAAGACGTCGTCGTCTGACGTATTTGTAATTAATATTCTTAAAGGCAACCTAAACTGTAACAAAAACTTTAGTATCTAATGTATCTACCTGGTGTAAAAAGCGTCATTTTCGTTTAGCTCTAGACACACGCTGAATATTATGTTCATGACTACGGTTAATACCTAGCTCCCATTACAATTACAGGCGTCCTTAAAAGCTTAATTTATGCGAAAACACGCTTGCAACAAGCCCATAACCATTACATTACATGCAAAAACTTTAAATATAATATAGTGTTAATATACTAGCAGTCAATAACATTAGTTCTCCATCATTACTCAGAACATATTACAATTCACATCGGTTGTAAATTGCAGCCTTAACCTAGTTCGGGAGTCTAATTGCCCACTGTTCGACCGACTAGACTTGAATTGTATGCAATACCTAAGCCGCTATCAACTTAGTAAAAATTCAAAATAGCTCTAATTATCGTATCGGAAGGTAACATTAATTTGCAATGCCCATATTAGTGTTCTGTAGTGTAAAACGTGTAAAACCAGAATGAATGGTATTGGTTTAGCGTAACAGAAATTACTAATTCGGCTTTGACTATTGAGAATTTCCAATGTATTTTACTGTATCTATTATTAGCATACTAATCGGGTTCTTGACTTCCTATTTCCGTTCAGACTAAACGGAGCTTTGTATATCTTATCTCATTTGTCATTTGACACTTGAGCTGTTTAAAAAAACAAAACGCCTGTGTTTTTGTATACAGACTAGTTTCACTAGAGTGACACACATGAGATGACACCAAACCAAGTTACTTTGTCACTTCCGCCTTGAAAGCATTTTAAAGATATCTAATCAAACATAATACAATTTGAACGAAAAAAGTTTTCAAAATAAAATTTGTCGATTTAAATTAAAAACGAAGTTATTTTGGTTATTTTTAGATTATGGGCAAAATTACAGCGAAATTATGCATAATGAAACTTAATGCAAAGTTTTACGGTGCATTTTGAAGCGACAGGAAAATATGAAAATATATTAATATACAACTGCTCAACCCTCTTCAGATTCAACCATTTAAACCTCCAATTTGCATACATGTTTATCTCATTAGCACTACCGCCAACCTTCCAATTAGAGCAATGCCGAGATGAAGCCTTTGCCGCCCTGATGCACTTCTCACAGTCGTCCGTCAGCTAGAAAAACAGGCTTGGGAAGTTTTGGTAGGGTATGTTGAATTGATGGACGTTGTTGGATGTTGAATGTCTTGAAGAAAAATTAAAATTAAGGTAATGCGTCCAAGACACAACTTGAGACTTGAGAGGAGCTTCGAATTTGAGTCCAATTTTAACGAGAAGATAATTGAGTACACGTACACGAGGTAGTCCTCATTTTCTTATCGATAATTCACAGTGGTATACAGATTATATGCATTATTGTAATAAACTCTATCCTAGATTTCAAGTGACAGATCGAACAACGTAGACGTGAGTTTGGGCCTGGCTTTCATTTGATCATCGATGCAGCTTAGAAGCGCGAAATACAAAACAAAACAACGAGCAGTATGGCGAGCGACACTTCTGTATCTGCTCGAAAAAAAGCATAAAAAACGTAACGATTTTGAAACGCTTACACAGTTTTTCGTGATTCGCGCTAATTGCAAGCTACCTGTATAGAAACAATATTCCATACATATTTGCATACCAAATTAGTTAATTCACTACCTGCACCTAACCAGAATTGTCAATTTGAGCCCAGAACAAGAAATTTTAGGAATATTCCGCCTCATTTTCCTCATTTCCTGATTCTATTCAATTCAAATGCTCACGTATTCCTTTAAATCCGGGCGGACGTGAACAGGTTTAAAGACGTGACAATTAAGTGAAAATCTGCAGACATTGACATTATAATAATACTGGGAGTGCTGCTGAGGTTTTAGCTATACTACAAAATATTCATATTGTATGTATTTAACTTAAATTAATCAAACTGGAATTCTTGGCTTAACAAAACAATACACGACGTTGTTTTGTACGCTACGTGGCTGTGCTAGAAACATATTTGAAATACTGAAGAATTCTCTGAGCACGTATTACAGCCATGTCGTGTTTCAACATTGAAATTTCTGTGCGATTGTTTGCTCAAATCATCGCAGTGATTTACCTTCTTCCGTACTACACTCTACCTATGTTCCGCATGAGTAGTTGTCATTCAACATTCAACTATGTGCCTCTGAATTGAAATTTGAAATCTGTTTATGTCTTTGAAGCCTTTGAAACCTTTTGCATCTGCCAAATACTGGTATTTGGTATTACTATACACAATAAAAAAACCTCGTTAGACCTGATCAACGGAAAATCTGGGCTTAACACGTATTGTGCTTTGTATTTGAAAATCAGAAATGGAAATAAGTGGACTAAACTTTTCATTTTTTTGTTGTGTTATTCCCAATTCCTAATTTCAACCAATTTTTTAGCAAGTGAAAATACATTAATTCAACTTTAGCCGTATTTTCATTAAGATCGCTCAAAACAACAAAGCAACTGCATCAATCCCGTAATGTCGCCAGATAGAGTAGTATTACAATGACATCATTTAAGTTCAGGTCGTCGTCCAGTTTAGCAGCTTAAATGCATAAGTATTTCGTAATATTTTGTTATAAAAAAAAACAGGACTGACATTTGACTTTTTGAAGGCATTAGGTAAGCGGTTCGCCAAAAACCAATAGAATCGCCAAAAATCTTGAGCATTACACAATTGCAAACCAAACCAAACCAAACTACTATTACTTATTGCATTACATTTAATTGTGACTGTTCTGGTTGGACACGTTGACATTGACACTGCTATATACAAACCAGACCACGAAGAAATAAAACAATAACATTGCCACTTGTTCTTCTCTGTCCTTATTTCATTATTTTGACTTAATTTCTGTAGCTTGAAATTGAACTCATTGTTCGCTGACCAAATCAAACAATTTAAGGCAATGATAATCCTAACAAACACTTTTTTCTGTAGCTCTGTATCTTGTATCTGTATACTAAAGTAATTATCATTGAAGAAGATGAGCTAAATATTGAATCCAAATGTACAGGGCTGTTCATTTCAGTTCGCTGTAGGTATAGTTTCAATTTCCCGCATATATAGATAAGTTACGTGGAAAAGCAATCTGAACAACCCTGTACAAGTGAATGTAGTTCTATTTTGCTCACCCAGACCCTAATTATAAGCCAAGAATTGGGATGATATAAAAGATCGAGGGATTATTAAATATTAAGTACAGAGATCATCTTCAATGAATTTACACGCTGTCTGCTGTTTATGGTCACGGACTCGTGGTCAAGAAAACTAGCGTGGAAGAGATGAAGAAAGAAGGATGTCGGTATTTTGCTGAAGCATTGAACTTGATTTTGATTCCATCTTTACTTAATTGTTCCTTTGAATTTGGCTTTGGCTCAAACAAGAATTATTTTTAGTGTTAACTATTTGTATGTCTGGTAGGGCAAGTTTAACAAGCCCTAGATTCCAGATTCGTAGTATGGATAACGATTAAGTTCGTTAAACTTTGCTTTTTGTGTTTTTTAAAGGTTAGCATGGTTTGGTTTGCCAGACCAGACCAGAACCGGATATGGCACGCATCCAAGCCGGATGTGTTTCCGCGGTAAATTTGGAATTACTCAATTAAAACTCCCGCTAAATAGCTTGCGATTTTGCGCGAGTTCCACAGCCGTGTATGTATACGTAGCCATAAATAATCTGACCCTGACACTTTCGACTTCGACAGCCACCGGTGCCATTATGTCGCCTGTCCCACCTGTGGCGTCAAAAATGGCTTATTTTCCTCTAACCGTCCATCACCGGAAATAACCTTTCCCGTCCCATTAACTCCCGGCCTTATTCTTTACCTGGAAAACCACACTGGAAGTGGTGAAATGTTATAGGTATTTTTTTTACCCTCAATGCTCAATGCTCTGTGTTAAAAATGTTCGGTGTTCAATGTTTGAGACATATTTCCCTTTATTGTTCCTGTTCAAAGCCTTACAATTTTTTTTTTACAATTTTCAATACCAACTGTTGAAAACTCTGTGTAATGTAATACAATACACTGCACACGCGGCGCAGTTATAGGGTTACATTCCACGAGAGCTACTCTAGCGCAACCAGAACGAACCGACGACAGACCATTCTGATCCTGCACACCTGTTTCATACATTTACAATTTACAATACAAAATTACATACAATCTATGTAAATTATTGTAGATTTTACAAAGAGAATTATATTTAAATGCATTATGCATTGAAAAGTTAAGTTTTTAACAGAACAAGTATGAATTTTCAAAACCGAGACTTCTATTCTAAACCAGTATTGAATACATGCCCTTGAACGAGAATTAGGGCATTTTCCAAGTTGAAAGTTAAAATGAAGTAAAACTCATCGACAACAATAGGTTGGAGGTACAAAGTGAAATTCCATATACATATCTATAGCCATCGTGGCACGTATTGGACATTTTAAATTTTAACCCTTCTTGTCATGTACAGGTTTTACCTGCGTAATTCAGGTGTTTACGGATCTGCCAAAGCAAGCCAAGGTCAGGGAAACTCGATAAACTACAGAAAAATACAATATTCACCCTATTTCTGAGTAGCTGGGCCTTACAACAATGTATTTCTGTATGTACACATAAACCTAGCGTTTTATAACATGCACTGTACTTACAGCCTCGCCAGGAAATACGGTGAAACCCAACAAATTGGAAATACGAGAGTACAATATGTCTTTTTCTTGTATGCGTTTACGTGTGCATGATGCATTTCAATTTTTTTAGTAAAAATTCTCATAATTACAGACTTGAGCCTGCTGCTGTAATAAACTTATGAAAATTCAGGCTATTTCAAAAGAAAAATTTAAACATGCACCTGAGCAAACCCAAAGCCAGTACATACATATGGTGACCGAGCTCAAATATCGCTGGGAAGACGCTCAATGTCAATCCCATGTCAGGATATCACGCAATGTCAACGGACTTGAATATCCCGCCCGTGAGTGTCATCATTAATATCGTACAATGGTATAATACATGTAAGGTACTTAATGATAAGTGAAAGGTTCTGTCATTTCAAATGCGATATGTAATATAATTCGAATTTTCTCGTAATTAAAAAACATGGTACTAATTGACTTCCATTGATGAAATGACTGGGAACATCCTCTCATTGTTTGCCAGGCTACGGAATCTGAAATAACTGAAGGTCTGGCATACGAAATGGCAATTGTAAAACGTAATAGCAATCCGATGTTAATGTAAGCAAAACAATTTTACGATTATATTAAACAGAAATTAATATCGCAATTATGAATTTTTAATGTAAACCTCTGGGTTTATATCGCGGTTGCAAATAGCGATATTAGCGGCAGCATAGCGTCGAAATGCCACAGAATCACGTCATCATTTAGCAAATGAGAATTAGCATGTTAAATCGATAAATTAGGATTTTTGCGTTGAGAATCTATCCGGTACCTACCTTGCGTATCTACCTTATACTTAACTTTGTCCAAAGTTTTCGCATAGAGGCGGCTTAAATTTAAGTTTATGTTTAACGTGTGTGAGGTAAGAAGATTAGTGTCTGAATTCTTGACATCGTGGTCACTGGTCGCCACATTGTGTTATTTTAGCCAATTTCAAGGTACCTGCACGGATCAATATTCTACCAAGTCCAGAACCGTATATTTTTTTTACATGTATGTCTGGTATTTATAATGAGATGCACAGCGACGCTTTAAGAATGCATTATCGATACGTACACGAAAAATAATATGAAAATGACATCAACTCACCAGCTAAACCTAATAGTCGTGATCATGAATATTCAGTTAATTTATATAAATATTGCTTATGCAAGGATGAGTCAAAGTCTAAATAAACCTCTATGAGAAGCCATGAGTATTAATATTTCCAGATTTAAGAAATACTGGAAATACTGCGTAATTTTGGCAAATAGCTGCGAATTTGGTTGGTTTAAAAGGAATTTTGCGGAAAATCGAATTTTGAATTTACGCGCTTTAGACTTCCGCATGGCGCCATTTCATGAAATTTGAACATGCCACCTATTTTTCAGTTGTATCTGTATATTTAGATAGGTACGTGATACGTGTTATGGCTGTTTTTTATAGCCTATTCGCCAAAAGCCGTCATGTTCCACTGCACTTTACTAATACAGCACATCCTTCCTGGAGAAGCTAAACACTATAAAATTGCGCATTTACATCAGCTTCTTGAATTAAACTTCATGGGCATATAAACTTTAATGCTATTAAACTGCCATCTGTCTTCATCTTCATTGTTATCCAGAATGACTGGTGACTTATGGAATGCTCATAGTAGAACAGAGAATCATAATAGCTATTTTTAATCCCATTGCACGAAATGACGGATTTTGAATTACGAAATCATGACAGCACTCAATCCTCATTGTTCTGAGTTCTAACTTTCTGACGGACGACGAGCTCAAGAAGACATGCACTCATATGTAATGTAATGTGCATGTGTGTCTGTTACTGGAGAAATTTAAATGGTAGGTATAATAATAGGCCTTATTTTATCCGCCATGAAAACTATTATTACCTTGACATTGAAAAATGAGGATGTGGAGAGACTCCAGTAAAATACCTGACGTGGTCCAAGGTCAGAGCCAATAAACGTGCACCGCCAATTTTTTATTGACGTGTACTAATAAAATATATGGACATTACATTGTTGCATTATTGCTATACGGTAGAAATCAAAGCGTTATATGAGAATATTAAACTGAATTAATATTGGATATATAAAGTTTTGCTAGCTTTGGCGTTGGAAAGACATAAATACTTAATGCTACACGCACCACTGTTGAAACAGCCTAGAAAATCAAAAATCTGTTATTTTTATGCATAAATTCGTACATTGCTCGGTAAAATTTGGATTCCCTTGTGTGCATACGTAATCTATATATGTACCTATACCTTTACAGTAGTTAATTCCTTAACACCGTAAGTACGACACCGATTAACCTAGGCAGGACTGTGACGCTGTAAATCTTGATTGCGTAACACGTCAGACGCCGAAAGTTGTCAAATACAGTAATTAACTAAAATGTTAAGTAAACAATTAAGACAAAATCCACAGATTATACTCCCAGCTCGGCTTGCGTGTTTCCAAATTGAAAATCCGACAGACCTAATGCTGAGCTGATCTGGGTTTATCCTACTATGCTCAGCATGAGGACAATTAAGGTGTTAAGAATATTCGTAAATGTGATTAAATCCGAAAATCCAATCCATTGTAAAGGTATACGGCTAAGGTATAATCTCCGTAACGTTTTGACAGATTAGTCTACGTACGTTTCTGATATGAATATAGGCTACCTACATAGGTGATAGGCGATAGTTTCGTATATGTAACCGTGACTCTAATGCGACATGGGGACGACTAATTCGAATTTCTAATTCTACTGTCATTATGCTACACGTTCTATGTGTACCATTTACAGACTGATACAGATTACGATTTCGTCACCATAATAGGCAGTAAATGGAAATGGAGTACGAACGAGGAATACGAGGAACACGAACGTGACGGCTTTTGGTTGGATAGAAACCATTATATTTCGTAGCAATAATAAGTCGATTATTCGTCAAATTTACGTTAAGGTTGTTGTGCTAGGCTAAAACTTCCGCGAAATTTAAAAGCAGAAAGTATCAATTTAAGCGCTCCAGGCTGTCCAGCGACATACTGTACGTATATTAAACGAACGCTAATTAACGCGAAAATGTTAGTTAACGTGGTTGTAATAGCTTCCATAAGCTTTACACGCAAAATTCAGATTCTTAATACAGCCTTAACGTAATGGTACGGCTTTATTCCACCACCCATAAGTAAATAATATATTTTTGCCTGACAGACGTAAATTGGGTTAGGAAATATATGTAATTCCTATCCTGTTACATCCAGGTGAAGTTGAAGCCATAGATACTCCGTTTACATTAATATTAAGTTAACACAGGTGTTTCTCAGCATTTTTACCAGATCGTTTTCTCGTTCCAAAGTTTCGATATTACATATTAGTCATATACATAGTTACATTACACACGGCGGGATTAGGGTCAAAGGATTCTATCGGGTGTCAGCTATGGTATGGTGCTGACTGGGTGCTCATTGGAAATGCGTGCACACGTACAAGTGCTAATCGGCATGAGTCTCTAGTAACGTTCCGTAATGCTTCTAATAAGTCATTTCATTGTATACACAATGACGAACCCCATATGGATATTATTTTTGAACAATATTTCGTACAATATGAGTCATATAAACTGTAAAATGCTTGTTTGGCACTTTAAGCATTCTTATAATAATGCGTGTTGCTATTGCGTATTATATTTCTGTCATAATTTTTATACAGCTATATAAGTACGACTTAATGAAAAATCGGATTATTTGATAGTATACCGACCAGCAGGTGATTGAAATGTACCGTACTATTGTAAATTAAGATATTTCGTATATTTTACAAATGCGAATCTATAGAATCAATTGTTTGCCTTGTCGGCACCGTATTGTACTTAAAACTTAAATGTCTGACACACGTTACGTTTGGATTGGGAATAAAAGACTTTTGAATTTACCAAAAACAAGGAATCTCTGAACGAATCTTTTATTTCTGCTCTATAAAATTCACACTTGGAGATCATCTCGAGCATTGTTCCCTTTATTCTTGCAAATAACAGTTTATATTCACATTCAGAGAATACTTACACAAAATTCACATCTCACATCACATGTAGTGCTATAATTTTAATTCCAAGCTCTAGCCTGTTAAATGCAAAATGTAAGGAAGGGTGTTATATGCCATGCACTCACAGTAAACGGTTCAAAAACGTTCAACATCGAAAATTCGTTTATTATTTACGTGCAGAGAAAAATAAAATGCATTTCTACTGTAAATTCTAAGCGTATCTCAGCTGCACGTACGTGGTTCTGTTCATTGGTTTGGATCTCGACTTTGTCTCACAAAACGGATCGATTACGGAACATTTAGCGTCGGTAGATCGCACATATGATAAATTATTGGTATAATTCAGTGCGTGATTTCAAGCATATACAGGAACGTGGCATTATTTCCAAAAAGGGAAATATATAAACGTGCCATGAAAAAGAAGACTTATGCCATGGCAGTAAATTTGATTTTAGTCAGGTTAGGTTAGGTTAAAACGTTAGCGGGCGAAATTGATCCGTTCTACAGGTAAGGTTAAATTTTTTAAATACCCAAATGACCAATAACTAACCTAACCTTTGGAATTATATACCAATTTTACCTTAAGGCAGCATTCTTCTTTTTCATGGCATATTCTATTTTTTCATGGCACGTTTATATGCCACCCTTAAGGAATGATGCTACCAGTCACCTTTACACCAATATGCGATCTACGAGATGTAGGTGTATGCATGATTTCGGGCTCGCCGACACCTAACCGGGCCCATTTCGAATTCTCTATTGGAATATACTCGGAAAATACGTTGAAAAGTTTTGAAACGCTACATAATCCAATTTGTACAGATTAAGCATCGAATACAAAAAATGCTATATTTATACTTACCCGCATTAAAGTACTTTGCATTTCCACGGTGGCACTCATCCTTATAAGAATTTAATATTAAATATTACTGTAGCGTGGGAACAATGGTTTTCAACAAAATAACTTCCTGGAACTTCAACTTCAACTAAGCTATTACAATAAACGACATGACCAGTTAAATGCTCAAACTTACACCCACAAAGTAAACACGGATATGTCAATACTAACTCACTGTGTACTGTGTAAATGTCTCCTGAGAACCACTATTCGTCAATCTACAGTGTAATAACTATAACATTTAAAACTTCAAAATAACGATGAAACACTCAAGCCAGTATACTAAATTGTTTCAAGGATTATGGATCTTTAAGATGGATGGTTTGCTTGAGAATGTATACAACACACAGATTGACGTATAAAAAAAACTAAAAGTTGAATAACTCGTTCTTGGTTTGGTTTAATCTTCTTCAGTAGAGCTGAAGTAGATTTTGACTGAAGATTAAAGATGAAGAAACATTCGTCACCGACAAGGGCTTTCCATGAAATCAGGTGAAGAAAAAATTAAATCCAATCCACATTCACTCTCTTCAGAAATTACTCATCGAATAATCAAGGATGCAATCTGCTGGATATTTTGTATTAAAACAACCGGTTTATTTGTATAATGACCAGGTAGTCCAAAATGACTTAATATGTCCAGTAAATGCAGTTCTCCAGTGACAGATGGTCCGGCTATGTATTTTGCGACTGGATTTAGAGCCTTGACGCACTTTAGAAAGAATAATAAAAATGTTAATAAATCCCTGATACGGGTACCAGTACCCAGCAGGTCATTACTTATCTCTAAACGAAGAATTCACGATTTATGCTGGGTGTGATAAGCTTAAGCTAATAATGTCCTGTGCACGTGATAATGAGAAAATTCAATCGCAGAAAAATGTTCCAGAAATTACACTGAATTTACGAATCCAAATCCAGGCATTATTTGCGATGGTATAGCTTTTGCAAGCGGGTTTCACGATAATCTATTGTCAACCGTTGTCACACTGTCAAAATAAATATTGATCGGAGTAAACAAATGTGCTACTAGGAAGCTGATGCCAAAATACGTCGAATTTGGATGATTTTATGGGAACAATAAATCCGTACTCATGAAGAGCATGAGAGTGACTGAAGATGTGATTTAGGGATTGAGAAGCGTTTGTTGAAGCTACAAATGAAGCCAGAAGCCAACCCAAGCCAGTGTGCAGGGCTGACAGAGAATTGAATTTTATTATATGAGATTCACAGGCAGTGTACTAAAGTACAATAGAAAATGAACCCTCACACGAACACCCACCCCTTCTTCGTAAAAACCATGTGGCGTTTCTTGGGGTAAAAATAATAATAGTTTGGCGTATGTACATTATCGTTAACCATAGCGTCTCCAGGAATTTTACATTTTTCCCAATTTCGGTCCGAATTTCAGGATTTTTTTTTCACTTGGGTGCCAATTGCCAATTTAACTGCCTTAATTTAAACAAATTTTGCACTAAACTTTTTCACAAGTTTTGTCCTAAGAAAAAAGACGTTTTTATCTGTATTCGGCTTTTTAAACCTAACCTAACATGAGTACACTTAATCTAACCTATCCTGACCTTTATTAGCATAAATCACGTAACTAATTTCAATAAAATCAATGAACGACCTGAAATACCGATTTTGGTTTAGGGCAAAACTTGTTTAAATTAGGGCTGAGAAATATTGATTCTAATATTACAAAGCCACATTAATAAAAACTTAACACTTGAGTTGATTGAATTGAATTTCGAGTTATTTAAGGAGGTATTGTGGTCATCACTTGCGGATCCAGAAGACGCCATGCTTAGCCAGAGCACAGGTAAAAGTGTAATTTTGGTGCAGGAATTTCATTTTACCCATCATCTGTGTAGCAGGTATAAGGTAAAGTTAAGACTAGGGAGTCCCTGGTTTTGGTACACCTGTGTTTTTGCTGTACATCTTTTATAATGGAGTGCTTAATGATTTCATAGCCTGTAGCTGTAGCTGTAGCCAGGCAAACCCAGGGGCAACTCGTTCCAGGTTCCATTCTATCCAAAAGTTTCAATACAAAACTGTTTAATCCATAATGCATTTCATCGGAGATTATCAGGGTAATTTGAGTTATTTGTTTGGGCGCCGCGCTACGCGCGGGGGCCAAACAAACTCAAATTACCCTGGAGATTATGTATTTGTATTCCGTGTTGTGTAATATCGCTGTACCAATGATTCCTTATTCAATACATACATAGATATCCAACAATAGGATAGAAAATACATATCATATCATATACTTTGTATTGTCAATTTCATCACATACATAATACATATCCCATAAATATCCTAGGTATGAAGCAGGCTATGCACCCATTGTTATAGGACCCATGGCTATATAGATTCACCCATTCAGAAAATCTCGTATTACCTGGACTGGAACAGGTGGATAAATGAACACATCTGAAGTTTATTGTCATTTGATGGAGAATGTGAAATGGGCCTAATACCTACTTACCCAAACGGTCTGATTGCAGCGGAAAACGGTACTAGTACTGACCATAGCAGAAAGCTTTAGACAAGATGGGATAGACATAATGGTATTCAGGAATGATGTAAGGTACACGGTATCTGTCGTAAGCATATCATAAATTCTTAAGTCTAGTTAAGATTATGTTATGCATTTGTATTGTTTGTAAATACAATAATATACCTAAAATAATATAGGTATACTAATAAATGTGTAGGTATCCGATCTTTAGTATGCCACTACTGTACCGAATATTTTTCAGTACGATTGTTCCAAAGAGCATCGCATGCATGTGCCTGCCGCGTAGGTGAATCAGTATCATAAACAGAGATCGGTAATTTATTTACGATAAAACGCCGAAATATGTATTTAATATTTACGTTCAAACCCCCGAAATATTTAAGT
>JAQFYT010002175.1:0-13663 GCA_034694925.1 Ceratophysella denticulata | reverse complement strand
TTGATATGTCGTATTAATGAAATATTGATTGGCTTTACTAGAGCTATTTCCTACTAACTTTTTAACATTCTCTTTAGTTAGCTATTCCATTAAAGTAGAAAAACAAACCTTACCAAGGTTTCTAAGTATTTGTAGCAGTCTATTTTTGTATTTAAGAAGGGCTTCATGACGTTGTTGGTCACCTAGAGCATCGTACAGGTTTTTATAGTTTAAGAGAAAATAAAATGATATGTTAAATACTTGCTGAAATTAGAACTCATTGATATAATATCATTGGAAAATTAATTATAAATAAAGCAACGTGTATAGTAACTTATCACACACGCCAGTTCTGGTCCTGAGATGAGGGCATCAATTTAAATCCAATACTAAATACATTTCATAATCAACATACCGTCTATTCCTACTTCCTTACATGATTTATTTTATGATTATGAGTGATTTCGTGCTTCAAAGCCAAACAATCTGATATATAAATTACAACATGTATATGACTTGGGCCCTATAAATTGCAATCCTTTGCGTTATTCGCTAACAATGGGTGAAAGTTTCTGAAATTACGAAGCACGAAATTAGGTATGCTTATTAAAACTTCAAAATTCAGAAACCCATTTAAGTAATGCAGATACCATACTCAAACGATACTTTGAGGCAATTAGTAACGAATTCTCGAGGTCAACCGTTTTAAGGTATCACTAGAAACGTCATTCCATGATACGATATTACTTCTGCATTGGTGTTTAAGTAAAAGTTCGAAATGAATATATTACAATGCTACGTTGAATTCAACGAGTCTGATCTGAATTGCTGTGATTCTATGTACCTGAGGCTGATGGATGATACATGGTAAAAATGACCATATTGACAGTTTACAGTGGTAGGGGTGGAACAACTTCAAGCCCTACCAAAATCGATTTGTAGTCCCAAACCAGATAATTCCATGAAGGTTAACCCTAAACCTTGACCACAATTACTCCATTGCAAGAACTCAATCCAAAAAAGTGTCTGAAGTTATGAACCTGAATTCACAAATGAAATCGACATTCAGGAAAGTAAATGATTGTCAACAGAAGAAAATGTAGCTTTTGATCTTGTTTAATAAAACGAATCAACTAAATACCTGCAAAAAAAGTTGAATCAGGGTTCACTCGCAATTTTTCTTACACAATAATAAGGGCACGATGATGACCAGAAGTAGGTGACTGCAATACATACTTTAGCGAGACCAGTCCAACTCAATAACAACGTGTTATTGGGTTTTAGTCTGTATTGTTCATATTGTGTATTTCAATGTTGGGCAGAGTCAAAAGATCAAGCATGAGAAGGTTTTACAGAAACACGAATGATTGGCGATGCTTCTCTCGTCCGTCCGGCGTCTTCTTTCCCCTTCGAGACGTTCTTGTACGACCAGCCCAGGTTTCACAACTTATCAATTTCCCAATTGTTGGATGTTGAACAATTTATACACTAACAAAGCTGAGACCGGGTTTAACCCCTCAAACGCAATCAAGACCTTGATATCCACGCCTGGGCGGAATGATTCCATTAGTAGCTTATCATTGATAATATTAGTATAGCTAAAAGCTATAGTCAATGTTTTAGCACATGGAACCCAAAACCAAATAATTTTTGGGCATTCTTTGTATTTTTTTCACAATGAAGAGGAGTTGTTTGCTCCGCTGACACAGAAAGGAAGCCAGTTTTCTCCATCCGGTCACCCCAAACCACCAACCTGTAGTAATCTCTTTGGCCAGAGTCCCTTCAGCCACATAGCAATTACTAATTTTTAGTAGGTAATCAGGGATTCCGAGTCATCTCAACTTCAGTTTCCTTTCAAGCATCAACGCTGATCGAGCCAATCAGTTGAATTCGCGTCCTCCGTCCTCTGTCTCAGTTGGGTTTCGGTGACAGTTGACAAAGCACCTTGGAAGGTGCTACTGGTAGTGCAGTGTTGACCGTTGTCCGCTGCGGTTAAATATTTTTAGCCTAGAGCTCTTGTGCTTCATGCTTCATTAATCGGATATCTTCTGATCTAGCTTCAAATACCAGGTAATATTTTCATAATTGCACTTTCGGGAAATGTGTGCTTCCGGATTCAGATTAAAGGGAAATTAAAATTGCTACTTCTTCTGTAGATAAAAGATGCGTCGAAGCACTTGCTCAGCACTGGCCGTGCTACTCATAGCCCTCACCGGTACAAATGCCCTCTCCGTAAAACCCAAATCTCCTTCAGAGCCAGTTAAAGCGAATAATCCTATAATGAAATCAATCGATCAGTTAGTTAAAGCCTTTAACGAGCCCGATATCCAACCCAAAGTTCTCGTTGAGCCCGTTAGTAGTCGTGGAATTGTAAGCGATTCTGTCCGACGAAGATTAGATGGAGATCATTCAAAAATCCCGAAAGCCAAGGCACAAGTCCCTGACCCAGTTCAAATTTCATCTTCGCCCATAAGGATCAATACACATCTTCAGGGTGGAAAACGGAGCCGGAGTTTGGGTGAAGAAGATGACGTTCGTACCATTGAAGGCGTCCGAACTCCTGACACAGAAGAGGATAAAGTCAAAACTTGGCGAAATGCTCGTGTTATCAAGGGATTCCTGGTTCCCAAAGATCGTGAAACCAAAAATCCACATAAAAAGAGACAAATTTACGTGCAGGATGCTACGCAATTTCTGGCTTCTCAGGGCTTAATACCACAGCAAACCACGTTAATGGATGGGTCAAGCTACCAGACAGCAGCCGCAAACCAACAAATGTACTACACCGCACAACCTCAACAAACTCAATACATTCAACAACAGGATGGATCCTTATACGGTACAGCTGCCCCAGTTCAAATTCAAACAGTCACTGCGGTCCCGCTTACGCAGCAGCAGACGGGTCAAGGTCAAATGTACGTCTTGCAGGCTGATGGTACGTCCTATGCTCCTTATAACCCCGTTTCCTTTAGTCCCAGTCCTAAGCCTTCCAAGTTCGTTTCCAGAGCTGGAGAAATTATTCAAACAGCTACAGAACAAATTCCACAGGCTTCCGTGAATATTCCAGCCCAAGTGGCTCAGCCACAGGTATCCATTATCAGCAAGGCTTCCCCGCATCATCTCCAAGCTCAGCAGCCTTCCCGAGCGGAGCAGAAGGCGGCGGAGCAGAAGCAAGAAAAGTTGAACCAGCAACAGATTCAATTTCAACAGGCTCAACAGGTTCTGCAACAGGTTCAGAAACAAGTAGAGCAGCAACAAGCCATTGAATTACGACAACTACAGGAGCTCCAAGCTCAGCAACAGGCCGAACAACAATTCCAGCAACTCCAGCAGCTACAACAGGCAGCTCAACTCCAGCAACAGCAGCAACAACAACAGGCTGCCCAGATTCAACAGCAACAAGTGGCCCAAATTCAACAGCAGCAAGCAGCTCAAATCCAGCAACAACAACAAGCAGCTCAAATCCAGCAGCAAGTTGCTGCCCAACTGCCGCAGAATCAGCAGCAAACAATCCTGATTCCACAAGGAGGCTCAACCCTTATTCAGGCTCAGGTTCAACATGATCAACAGCAGCAACAGCAACAACCTGTTGCCCAAATCTTCCAGGTTCAGCAACCTCAACAACCCCAAATTCAAACTATGTTCCAAGCCGGTAATGGTCAGACCTACATTTTGAATCATAGCCCTTCCCCTGATACATTTGAAGAACGAGCCTCTGCAGTCACCCAAAGCCCGTCCCAGTTCATTATCAAGCCCCAAACATACATCACCGGTCCAGGTGGTCAAGCATTTACCGTTCCAGTTCCCATTCCTTCTGAGCAAGACAACTCACGAGAGCATATCGAGCATCACCAACAACGTCGTCCACAACAACATTCTGGGGAGGAACCTGACAGCGGTGAGAGACGACCTCCATCCCAGAGAAGACGTGATCGTGAGCGTGACCACGAAGATTCCCACAAGCGACCCACCCAAACTTTTATGAACAGAATTATGGATGCCTTCAGCGTTAAAGGAAATGCCATGGAACGAGTAGAAACCAATATTGCTCTGCCAGTCCTGGCAACAACTGGCGTATTCTTTGGTCTTGGAGCACTCGCCGCTGGTTGGTTTCTTTCGAGTGCCAATCGAGAAGTGGGAATCCTGAGGCGAACCGGTAAACCAGTTGCTCCTGGAATGGCCAACATAAAGCGAATTCGTCGAAGTACCCAAGGGTCCGAAGTAGATCAAGCCACATTTTTCCAAAGCATTATTCAGCAAGCGATCGAAAAGCAACAAAAGGAATACGAAGAAGAGCCGGAAGTACCTGAAGCCAAACCGTCCGCGGCAGCACCCCTTCGCAATAAATCCCCGAAAAAAGGACCTCAACGAGTGAAACCCGCTTATAGTCGTAATGACTACCAAGACGAGCACTACGACTCACAAATCGAGAAGGTGTCCCATAAACCCATTCGAAAGTCGGGGTTTTGGTTAGGTTCAAGGCAAGCTCTTAATTTTGCTAAAGTTGCTATTCCGGCCATCATTCTGGGTGGTGCTGTTCTTGCTATTGGGGCTCTAATTTTCGGTTGGTACATTAGTGGTAGCAACCGTGAAATCGCTTTCCTTGAGCCCTCCGCCTATTCCCGGCGGAAGCGTGACTTGACGACCACGGCTCTCAGTGACGGTTGGCTACAGCGTCTCCTCAACTCCATTCACGAGAACCCTTACGAGAGCGGAGCTTCGAATTCCGTTACTAACACTAAGGATAGCGTCTTTGATCCTGATACAAGTAAACACAGCCTCGAATATCATGCTAACTTGTCTGATGCCGTTGTGGCAGTCTCACTGGCCGTCGTGGCGTTCTTCTCGTTGATGGGCATTGTTCTTGCTTGGTTCTTTGCAGAAAATGAAAAATCCAACCTAGGAATAACTGGACCCTATGGCTTTGGTGGCTGGCCGGGGAATAATTATCGTAGTAGTAGGACACGCCGCTCCGTTAGCTCAAATGACCTAGCGGCCGGCCCTCACCTCACGCATAACCCCAGCTTCTTGGAGAGCATTCTTACTAACCTAGAAGTCAGTCAAAATAGTATATTACACAAATTACAAGAAACGGGCTACGCCAAGTGGCAGGAAACGCCCTGTGCCAAGAGAATATTTTGTGATGTCATGGCGGCTCAGAGTGATGACACGGTGCGGGCCATGGAGAAGCGAATGTCCACATTCATTTCAATGTAAGTCAGAGCCACTTTCCTTCAAGTTCAAGTTCATTATCATAGCCGCAAACCCGCACTAACCACTAATGCCTCTAACATTTCAACAATCTTGACTACAGACAATGGCACATTACCAGTTCCTGAGGTTTCTCCCTACCCAGACTTTATTTACATTGTTAAATCTTGCATGCGTAAAATTCGAGACCAACAAATTATACATTTAATGCTATTTAGATTTTCTTCAAAAAAAAACATCAAAATTAAGAAGAAAGTGGGTTTCTGTACATATATGTACGCAGTGCAGTATCACACTGTGGTTGGCTAATATACAAACGATTGGTAGGTCACTGTAGTCCGCGGTACGCTGTTTATAATGAGACAAATTCTTGTTTCAGCTTTGGCATGAAATCTACCAATGTTCTTACGCCACTATGAGCTTTTAAATTTTGCGCAACTGGTCTTGGTACTTAATTAACTGTAATTTATATAATGATGGACTCAAGTTGATGCGTTTCCTTCCTTTCTTTTTGTATTACAAATTGAAGTTCGCTTTCTACTTTTGCGTCACATATGTATAATTTTATCATTTCTTTTCTCTTGCCGCCGTTTTGTCGTGGATTTATTATACACGAGAATGTAATCATTATAAATATTAGAAAGTTTCTGGTGTAATCTGTACAGGTGAAATAGATTGAATCAACTAAAGCATTTCACAGTTAAATTGCAAATTAAAAACCAAAAAAAAATTAAAATTTTACCAGGAGAAGCGCATTATGTTTTATGTCAAGGAACTTGCTCAGATTCGTAGTCTGTCAATTATACATATGCCAGGCATTTTCAACTGATTCATGCGGAATTGAGAATGAGCGAAATTCACGTCACTAAGGTGTGACTTGAAATTAATATTCAAGCTGCACATAGTTTTAGTGGAACACGGAAAGTAGTCCAATAACGAGGGAGTCATAGTTCAGAATTCCGATGTTATGTGAGTAATTGACTAATGCACACAAGATCATGATCACTTGCACCCATGCCCTAGTTGCTAGTAATAATCGAACTAAGGCACAGTCAAAATTCAGACTCACCTTTGCGTGTAACCATTACAAAACGAGTTTCAACTTCAACCCTTTCACATATAACATACAATATTTCGAGGTGGAATTTTGGGGACGGGCTTTAGAGTACGTATAAACTGATGATTAAAAGTGAGACAAATTCAGTATGTTCTTACTTGGCAGACCTCGTGACATAATAACAAAAACTGGTCTTAAAAGTAAAATAGTAAAACCAATTGGCAATAAGGTCCCCAGCCCAGACGTGTAACCTGTGATTAACAATGAAAGTGGTACCTGGTCTTATGAACCAGCACTGGTTCAAGTGCGTTCTTCCGGTTTGATTGTTTTTAAAATTTAGCAAACATGATTTTAAATTGAATGTCTCTAATAAAAAGTTGAAATCGCTCAAGCTTGTGATGATATAACGCATTATCCTTCTATATGTACCTAACGCATATTTTGTCAGCTTGCATTGTTTGCTTCCACTAAAATATCTACTAGTTGAAAAATATACTTCCACCACAAGGTCACAAGCTTTTGTATTTTCAAAACTTTCCCATATTCAGGGAAAACATCCCATATTCGAATTAGAAAATTCTGAAGAATTTTTCGATATTTTTATGGACACGTAAAAGATTTACCTATTTTTAAACAATACTAGCTGGGTTGGATCCCGAAATATGCTCCATTCAGTATATTTTGTACAAGTAAGCAGAACGAAATGAGTTTGAAACTTATTAGGTATTTAATTGGTGCCGGATTGAGTATATATACGCATAATAACGAAAATGTTTGCATAAATAAGGCTGATGCATTGGAGCCTACCAAATTTCGCTAATCATTTGAATCATTTGCTGAGAGGAAACACTGATTGGAAACATTGAATTTGTAGCAAGGCAAGAAGCCTCGAGGCATTGAATGTCCTCAAGTAACAATAGGTAGCTAACTGTCTACTTATTTACCTGTCTTGCGCCTGTACTCATTGATCTCAATGTGTTGACTTGAAATCCATTAACCTCTTTAGACTCAAAACCTGGTCGAGTCAGTTTTTTAGCGAAATACACGAAGATTTACTTTTCACTTTATTACAGTTTACATCTTCGTGCAAAGTAACACTTCATGTCGGTACATATAGGTATATGTATTATTGAGAGTATGTATTTCTCTTTCAAGATCTGAGAAGAAAAGTAGTTCTGGTAGTGTGCCGTATGTCAAATGTCGCTGAGGAATGTTTACTCTGATTGATCGTGTATTGGCTATGTGCTAGAAAAGCTAAATTAAATGATAAATTACGTGTATTATTTACGTTATATGATATTGCAGGTTGCCTGATTCACTGTCAAGCTCTCTATCCCGCTCCTTGGGTGAAGTCATAATGTCCATTCAGAGGCGAGACTGTTCCTCGTATACATGCGGAGGTCACTGGGTAGACTCCAGCATCATTGACCAGCCCTCACCTCCAACCAATCATCAACCACGATAAAAATCGAGCTAAATATTTCCCCCAGGGCAACCCCGAAATTAGTTAGGGCTGAATATTTCTGAATTTGAAGACCCTTCTAATTTCCTGTGTCTGCTTGGTGCTCATTGGTAAATAGAGGAAGTAGCACTTAATAGTTGTGTTGATTATAATTAACTGATTGTGACTGAACTGAAACTAGATTAGTGTGAAGTACCGTAATGTTGCGTAGGTATCTACTGTAATACAAAATATATTTATAATTTTGATATCATATTTAGGCGTGGCCAGGTGGCTAGGCGAGATTACTTAATTAGGTGCTTAGATTAGTGAAGTGAATTGTGTGTCATTTAGTTAAACGCGTGCTTATTATTGTGTACCTCTCAAGAACTAATGTTAAAATCATGACCTATGCCTTTTCCTAGTGTGTGCTTTGCGTATTGTTTAATAGCCCTAGGTAAGTTTGGAAAAGTACAGAATATCGTTTAGAGAAAATGCAGGCTGCCTGTTGAATTGAAATTGTATGTAGGTACATGTGTGTCCTGTCTGGTTTACTTTGATTTTTGTTGTGCCAGTTAGGTTTGTATTTATTTATTTACGAAAAGGTGTAAAATATGATAAAATAAAATGTCGTATGCTTTGTCGTTTGTCACGAAAAAGGTTTTGCTTGGAATTAGGTAAATCGAAAACCTATTGATTTCTATTTAGACAAGTATGTACATAGTGGGAAAATTCTGAGACATTTCGTTATCTGACATTGTAAATTGTACACACAAGTCAACCAGTATAATCGTAAATTACTTTATGGGAATCCTCAGAGCGCCGGTTAATTGAAATGCATAGGGGAAGGGGAAACGGAATCTCGGTGAGATGAACTGACTCGAGCGTGAATTTTACCACATCACATCACCAATTGAATCATCACCAAAGCCATTTCTTAAACCTGTTCTTGTGTTCTTGTCAGTCTATCGTCTTGCTTTAGTGGGTCAGTGGAGTAGTGTTTTCAGTAAATCGGCTAGTTTATACTTCATATTCATATGTCGTATCAAAAATCGAAACATTGAGTGTATTTTTATGTATATCACGGGTTTTCTTGAGTAGGGACTGTATACATACATTATCCTAATTTATTTACGTCTAGATTTATTTAGTTAATTCCAGTCAGTTCGCTTCGTAGGAAGATTTAGATTTTGTAGCGGATTACACATTATGCCAGGTCGACGTTCTACGTCATCTTCGAATCGATAAACTTTTGTTCAGTTAGGTTTCAAGAAGTAAGGCTACCGGAGGCAAGCTTCCAATGCTAATCGGACAATCATAAATTAAACTTACTTCTTGGAATCTAGCGTAACCAGAGTTGAATATACAGTGGGGTTCACTGGGGACTGACCACTTTTGGGTCCCTGAAAAAAGCTCAGTCAATCTTGACCAAATTTGCCAACTCGGCCTAAACACCCCAGATGATAATTTGTTTACGCTTTCTGCATAGTTTGGTCTGTTGCTGCTGGATTTGAGCATGTATAGTTCCAAACATTATTACCTGCGTGGACCACATTAAGTTAGCGATAGAGATCCAGATGCTCTGTATTACTGTAGAGGGTGATACGAAATGTTTTACGCCTCCCTACATCATATTTCCGAAAATCGTACAATGATATATGATATACCAAAAACTTCAGTGTTCGCTGCGGATCTAGCGATGCAATAGTATTTTTACTTTTCTTACAAGCGGCTGCTGTGCAGCGCAAGAGAGAAAGATCGAGCGGCGCAGCGGCGACCCACCTCGCTTTTACTCCTCACAGGGATACAGTAAAATCCGGCACGCTGCGGAGATCGAGATAGTGCTCGGTTTAAGGTTTCGTGACATTTTAACGTTCCAGGTTCCAGGTGTTGAAAGCAGGTTCTGAATAATATCATTATTGACCCAAGGTAGTTTGTTGAAGGGTTTGTATATTAATTCCTACACGACGTGACTTCAATCTCAGAATGAGGTTTGACGCTCACGTCTATATTTGGAATTGAAACGAGTGAATGGTTTGTATGTTGTCTGAATATCTTATTTGTGGAAGCGGAAATAAAAGGTTGTGTATAATAGTGAATGGTTTAGTTTCGAGTTCGTTTCTTTAAGAATTTGACATGGAATTTTCATGATGAGACAGGGAACTTTATGCTGCAAATACGAAAGGGTTCATCAGAACAAGGATAAAGTAAAATATGTAAAATATAGCCCTTTCGAGAATGGGGTCAAAATTTCAAGATTTGTAAGTTGTAATAACGATGCTACGGCTACTAGCCATTAGTTCTTTCACTTATTAACCCTTTTAGAAGTCCACGTAGACCCTTTCTTAAATTTGAAAGTCAGAATACCAACCCCATTCTCCTTGTCAAGAGAAAGGTAGATGTAAAGTTGGACCCTGCTCTTATTTTACATTTGAAACTCAATTGTGATTTCGTAATTGGAAAGACAACATCCAGAATACCTGTAAGAAAGTCTCAATTGTGCTTCATATTTGAAATCATTAATTTGCCATAATGGCAGAATATGAAGCCCGAGGCGTTGTTTATCAACTGGAGTCGTTATCCGTTGATATTATCAATGATCGAAAAGAAGAGCGGTCCAATGGAATAGTTGATCAAGTCTTTGGAAATTCACTGGTAAACAAGGGTTGCCGTAATTCAGCCCATTTTTAGGTTTATGTTTAGTTTTAGGACGCTTTCTGCTTTCTGAACATTGCATATTTGTTTAGCCCTGTTTTTACATCAATGTCAAGAAATTGGACGCCTCATCTAGTTTTGTTGAAAAGCATAGAAGTGAGTTGACTACAATGGAGTCTGTTGATAAGATTTTTAGTTAGAAGAAAGGTCATATAGACGTCCAATTTAGAGCAAGGGTGAGTTTTTTCGAGCATGCAAACCTGTGGATAGTGAATTTGTTGAATTCTGAGAAAAAATTTGTTCAAGCTTGCTGTTGTAACAAGATAACTGCGGATGGGACAAAACGGCCAGCCATGATGCGAGGTCAGCTATTTATTTAAGTTTTGATAATCAACGCTTCTTTTTTCAGATAGCGGAGCTGATGTGCTCATACGTCAGGTCGGAGGCTGATCTCCGGAATCTCCGCCTAGTCAACCACACTTTCCAGAGTGAAGCCACGAAAAAACTTCGAAAAGTTCACAAAGAAATCGTCCTTAACAGTGAATCCCGCATCCAAGCTCTCCTCGACTGTGCCAAGAGCCGTGACGCTCTCAATCTGACCCCATTTCCATTCGCCACCTTCCGAGTGTCCATAGATCCAAGCAGTCTGGAAACACTGGAAAACTTCGGTAAAACAGTTGGCCCACATGTCACTCGATATTCATTTCAGCTGCGGTCATGGTTGTCTGCCGAGCATTCTGGAAATACAACAAAAGTGGTCACGCTCCTGTCACACTCAACGGAACTTGTTGCTCTCGAGATCTTAGGCAATCTTGAACTACTTCTTACCAAAGAAGACCTCGATCGCTTCCCATCTGCTTTTCTGCTCCTGAGCACCCTTGAAATTTCAGGCACAAATACAAATACCCAACCTGAAGGTGAAACAGTGAATCTTATCTCGCTCGTAGACCTTGTCATTATCCGAGCCCCGCAGCTCCAAAACGTTCAAGTTTCAGAGCCAGAACCGTGTCAGACGACCCGAATTCTCCGGTCCTTCAACCGAAATCGTCCCAAGAACCTGCCGTATTTTTCTTTAGTGGCACATCCTTACTTCAGCCCGTTTATCGATGAGGTAATGGACATGGACTTAACCTTTTCGGACCTAACTATTCCTATGTTCATGTTAAGTAGTGAACGAGCTCAACTAATGATACGAAAATTGTGCACGTGGTTGGGGACGCAGACGAATAGCCTGATTAATCTCAGCATCGACATATTCTCATATCGAGAACAAGAACAGGGTTCGTTCCGGTTCCCTGAACTTCAGGTCCTGAAAAATCTCCACCTCACATTTCCTGACGAACGAAGTTTTTTTGTAATGCCATACTCGCGGCATATTCAGCCATTTCTGGGAAATCCGTTTCCGTCTCTTCGCAAACTCTGTCTGGAGCGCTACCGAGAGGAATTTACTTTGTTTGGACCGTGGTGCTCAATGCCTTCTGTACAAGAGCTTCACCTATTCAACCAAAGATGTTCCTTTTCGGATCCTTCATGGTCGATAATATTTCCTAATTTGACCACATTGCACATCGAATTGGATAGAAAGATGGCGGAAGTTTTCCGTTCTATGCTCAGATACATTCTTACCCACCTTACACGACTCGAGCATTTGGATCTGGACATTTTTTGTGGAGATAGGTTCCATTGGTTTGAAGTACCAGATTCCTCATGGTCCAGCTGGGATCTCCTCACAGGTGAAGCTCCTGAGTCTTTTCAAAAATTAATCTGGTCGGATCAGGAATTTATCGACAATGGTGGAGCAACTAAGGAGCCCGTGAACGGGATTTACACAGTCCCGTCTCTGAGCAATATGAAAAGTACGTTATTAATATTTAAACACTATTATTTACTAATATTTAAACATTAAACGATTATATCTATTGACTCCACGGTATTCTGGAATTTATCATAAAGATATTCTTATCCGGTTTTATGTTTCCATGGATGAAACCATAGAATGATGCTAAATGACATGCTAAATGACGCTAAATGCATGCATAATGTTAACAGGATTTCTATTATATTAATTCAGCAATAATTAATGGTGTGTATGTATGTATTTGTCTTCTCCCAGATCTCAAGACTTTACGGATTTTTCCAAGAATTAAATCGAATTTGGATGCGATCGTGTACATGAGCCGGAAGGGTTTTCTCGGTCCATTGCAAAAACTCGTCCTATCCTCACTGCCAGATGACAGGGGACCGCGATTGACGGTGCGGATTTTTCATTGTTTAGCCTCGATTCTTATAATGGACTAAGAACTAACTTAACTAACTAACTTCTGAATTTCGCTAAATATTATTTAACAAGCTTGTACTATTACCTCAATTTCAGGAAGGCGAGAAAACAGCGTACAAAGAAGTATTGCTCATTGGTCACAAGGAAGTCGTGTTATGGAAATAAGGATGTCGGTTAAGCAAACGTCGATACATTACACAAATATGTGCGCCAGCACATATGATCATCAACCCCATTTGTAGTGACCTGTGGTCAGGAATAATTATAAATAAATATAATGCCCGCGGAGTAGTATATCCATAACGTTATATTTGTACATACCTACCTACTGTATTTTGGTGTATAATGTAAAATCTGATTATGAATGAAATAATCAAAGCCAGCGTCTCATATTTAATATTTAAAACATGTTTACCTATATGTAATTAAATGACATGAATTAAATTGGATGTTCAAAAATTTACTTCTCTGAACCATCATTTAATTTTCTTTCTAGTTATAGGTTTAACTTTATTAATTTAGCCCTGATAAATGTTTCCTGCCTAAAATGTTAAAATAGCTGTACTTAAGTCTACCAATGTTGAGAAATTATCACTGTTCCATTAGTCTAAATATGCTGATGAAATAAATATTAGATAAGAATTTGGATTTAGGTTTAATAGACAACAAAGGAATTTGAAAGTTATACGATGGTCATAGGTATACGCATATGAATACGGATAAAAATGCGTAAGGGAATTCAAAGGTCCTCCTGAATTGACGAACAGATTTATCTTTGAACTTGGCATAAACTCCAACATCAACGAAATCCTGAAACGGGCCTTCGGTTCCGCCCACATACCCACCACTCTGGAACCAACTGGGTTGGTTCACGAAGATGGAGAGAGGCTTGACGGCCTCACACTTGTTCCTTGGTCAAGGGGGAAATGCCTCACATGGGACGCCACGTGCTATGATACCCTGGCAAAAACTTACGTTCCCTCAACCTCTCGAACCGCCGGTGCCGCAGCCGCACGGGCCGAACGTAACAAACACACGTTGT
>JAQFYT010002174.1:0-13664 GCA_034694925.1 Ceratophysella denticulata | reverse complement strand
AATTCCATTTCTCAATGCAAAAGTCTTCATTTCTAACGCACATTCTATTTTCTCAATGCACGTTTATATTATTCCCAATTACAAACACATGAAAGTATCGCCAAATCGAAATTTTTTGTTATCCTTTATCCAATGCTGCACCGATTTCCATTGAATAATACAAGAGCCTGGGATTCTCAAGGAAGCCTTACTGACGAATTGTATTCCTGCGGTTTCCCGTCGCGGCACTGAAAAATTGTGCATCTCGTTATTTTGTGTAGAAAAATACAAAGGAGAGGTTTCCCTGGGTTCATTGAGTTTCCGTGGCATGGGTGTAAGAAAGCCTGAATCTCATCCTAATCTATTACTGAGTCACAATACAGTTGAGTGGATATATTCTCATGTGCTCAACGACTTGTTCAGGAAGGAGTAGCAGGGCCACAATAAAATCGGCTCCAAGTAACACATAAAATATCGAATCAAGCTCCTCACCCTCCACAAATCATAGTGGGGAATTGAAGAGGGAGGCTGGGCGGAAGAGAGAACCTAAAACCTCCGCTAACCCTTTTGTCACCCAAATATACGACTTGTAAACTTTCTCACTCAATAGCCTTTCCAAGGCCATAAATACCGTTACGGCTTCTCAGGACCACGTCATTTCATACTGGTCATTTTGGTCCAGGGTCACCGAATTGTAACCCTGTAACCTTTAAACTGTGGAAATAAATGACCTGGGCAAGATTTAAGGCATTCATCGAGACAAACCATTTATAATTCATACAATTTTTTAAATTAACCGGTTTAAATTAGATTATATAAAAGACCAAAACAACCAAAGTCGAAATGACATGAAGCCGGATTCTCAGAGGTTTCTTGGGCCGTGCTGGGTTCTGGAAGGGAGAGACCACGGGAGAGTTATGCTCAATATAAATAATACAAAGTACATTGTCCACACTGGACTTTAGTTCTACTTAACTCCGAGTCCCAGACTCCCTGGCCCCCTCACCCAACCACCACGCTCTTTTGTCAACAGCTCAAGCAAACATGCTGGTTACAACTTACAACTTACAACGGACGCTAGCCTGGATCACCTTCCCTCAGCCTGAACAAAAGTTATGTCCCCAGCTAGTCAAACATACACTACATTCTAACTGCTGACTGGAATGGAAAACAAAGTAAATTGCACTCAAAGTTACTTTGCACAAGTGAAAGTCCTCTGTAACTTTTATACAACTTTCTCTAAGGATTCTTAAGGAATTGAATAGAATTGATGCGGGTCGAGGTGTGGCGCGTATAAAATAAAATCCAGGACTTACTGAACTATAAATTTTGCACAATTCTGAGCGTTTCAACGAATCTGATGTAGTAATTTAGTTCTGGTTGAGTTTACTATTCACCAAATGCAAATGAGCGTCAGTGAGTGAGTTTCCCAATAGTTTATACGAAACGCACTTCACTTGAGCCTGATTCGGAGCGTAGTTGATTATTAGAGTGTTTTTCATCCAGGGAGGCGGAAACGGGTGAGCGGTTGAGCTGGGATAAGACGCTGGGTGCTTGTGAACTTTTTCATTTTCATTAAAGTGAGGAGAACGAGGGAGAGAGAAAGAGGGAATGATTAGAAATTGCAATTAAGAAAAAGAAGAATTTTTAGTCTCCGTCGTCTGGCTGAGAGGGCTTTTGGGTTGGAGAATCTCTGTAGTAGTATATTGAGTTTCCCCGTGTGCTTTGATCTCTTCATTTGCACACGACTGGAGACGATCCTTCTATTTTTTTCTGAGGCTCTATTAATTGGCTCCTGCTTCCAAGAGTCGGGATGGCACTAATCGTCTTTTTATGTCGACTTCCACCCTTCCGTGTGAAAGCTAGGAAAAATAAAAGCACACTCATTTCTAAGCTCTCCGGCTACGAAATAAATAACCTCAGTCAAACTGGTATTCCTTCGGGCTTCTACCTACCTATAACTTTCACTCTGTTTACAGTAGAACTCTCGTAGAGTCCCAAGGATAGCTTATCCATATCTAACAACCCTTTCTGACTTCGCCAATGCACACAGGGCTGGATGCTTCGGAGAGGTTATCAAAACAAGAAACATTCCATACTAAAGCTAAGGTTACGCATTCGCTGAAGTTTCTCTACACTAAAGGGAGCTAATTTAGATATCCATCGATTTACTGAAACTCGGGACTTTCACAAGCTTTTCAAAAAAAATCTCTAAAGTGAAAGTTGTTTATAAAATATTAGATTCATGCGTTTGTGTTACAATTATTGCAACTCGCTCTGTCTTATTGCGCGGTGTATCTCATAACAGAGATCACTTAAATTTGGTAGCTATACAATTGAATTTCAATAAGTGCTACGCATCAGGTGCCAGTTGTTAGTGCAGCCCACCATTTGTTCCCAATCGATAGCGCATTACTTGGAATTAGAATTCTGAATATCGCTGAGATTAGTGGTTGGCTTAAAGGGAATACATATAGCTGGGAGTTGGGAAGTGCGTCAGAGTGGAGATATGGGCAGTTATTATTAGAACTGGGTAGTAGGTGTGCGTGGTGTGGTGCGGGAGGAAGGGCACGGGGATAGAGGAGAGATAACCCTGTGGAGTGCATCTAAGACTCGTTCTTAATCGATTAGGCATAAAAAGGGCTGTGGAAACTCATCTTGTATAATTACCTTCATAAAGATAAGGGAAAAGAAAGTCTTCCTCTCCGCCGCTCTCTCTTCTTCATCTTCTGGAAGGCGAGAATAGGAAGGAAATCAGTGTGGGACCTCACATGGGAGCAAGTGGACTGACTATACACACTCCTGCTCCAAAACCACATTATACAAGGATCTTAGTCACATTCTAAGGAAATATTAGTTGGCTATAGCCCTATTAACCTACCAGACCATACCAGACCAATACCTCGGCACAAGTGCCGTTAGTTTAGTTGCTTGGCTTGAGCAAAAATGGGCAAGGAGCCTCCTGGCTCTATTATGAGGACGGGCTATGTCCTAAGATTACTTATGATTACCCTCGTCTGTACTTAACTCTAGAGAGTCCATAGGATGGGGTAATAAAAGCCCCATGCCCCATACCTTACACAGAACCTCCTATACCGACAATAGAACAAAGCCCCTTTCTCCTATTTGCCCCTCGACCAGGAGAATTAATCTATATCCAATCCAATAAAGAGTATTATTTCCGCAAAATGGAAATTCCAGATGAATTGACAAAATGAAATTTAACCACACTTCAGCGTCACAGCGTAACGTCACGTAACAGCCGTGAAAGTCCTTATGGTTAAAGTCTTAGAGTCCCTACGCTACACCTTTGATATTTACTGTATTTACAATTGCGTTTACGTGGAAGCATGTTTTCACCAGATTCAATGAACATGGAAATTAATTTGTTTCCAGAAAATTCAGCTCATTTCATAAATTTCAGGACAGGGTGAAAGCAGTAGAAAAGCAGTATGGCACATTGTGCGTGGATGGGCTCCTTCCCTCTCGCGACCTGAGCCAAGCCAATAAAGGGAAAGAGATAGGATCGTCTTCAATTGAAATACCATTGAGACTGTAGTAAAAGCCGAAATAGCTCATATATTATTAGCTACCCATTACATAGCTACAGAGTACTTATGAGGTTAAATACTTTGAGTATACATCATAATAATAGTCGGGTGATTGCTTCGGCTCACCCTAAAACCGATCTCCTTCAAGATATGGTATGTCTCCGGCGTAACTGTACGGTACAACAGCTCAAGAAGGAGGGATAATGAATCTGAACCGAAAGCTGAAGTACAAGTAACCCTTAGCTATATACTGTAATATAAGTACAAAGGCCGAGCTCTTGAAACAAGAGCCCGGAATTCGTCTTTCTCTCGAGTGCAGGGAAAGAAATTGATGAAATTTAATTAAAATCAGAAGATTATTTTATGATAGTGGAGACGACGACGATGAGTTGGGTTGGTCTATTGGTTCTTGGCTTGGGTATGGGTATGAAATAAACAACGGAATTTCATAGCAAAGTATATCTACAATACAAGAAATAATCAAATTAAAAACTAAACTAACTGTTCAGCCTCCCAAAAATAGACACATTTTTCCTTTTATGTATAAAATTAGTCAATATTTGGAGGGTATTCCTTACACGAGTTTTACCTTAAGGTGCTAATATTTCTTTAAAATACTAAGCTGCCTGGTGCGGGAAATTCCTATTTGGGCCTGAGTTACTTTTGAGTTGACGATTAATGAAGTCGGGATATAGCTGTAGGGAGAGAAAGAGGTTGTCAAAAACTAAAGTGAGAAGTGCTGTCTGGTCGTGTCCGCGTGTAGAAGAAAGTGTCTGTCGTGGAGACAGGGACAAGAAGTAGAAGACGGACGAGGTCTCATTGTCGGGGCCTGGTTTTCTGTCTGAATATTCCGTGTCTGTCAGTGTTGTTGGAGAGACGCCGAGGGTGGTGCTTTAGAGTGAGTGGAGTAAAGTAAGTAAGTAATGAAGACGCGGCGGAGGGGAGAGAGGTCGGGTCGACGGACCCCCAAAAAGTTTTAATTAGATAGAAGAGTGCCAAGATTTATAGGAATAATAATAATGAGTCCTTCTTTTCTCTCCGCTTTTCACTCCGCCAAATGGAAATATTCCCTTCAAACGCCTAGTACTACATAGGTACTATACTACATAGACTGCAGACGCTCTCCATCCAGCTCTAATTCATGCTCCAGCTTCCACCACTTCCACCCTTCACCTCTCATTCCGTCACAGAGCGTCACTCTCCACAACTCAAGGCCCAGCCAACCCCATTCTAATGTGGCACAGAAAATATGCCTCAAATCACCCTGACGCAGCAGGCAATTTGAAGTCGGAGCAAAAATGAAAATTGGAATCATTCCCTTTCTGCCTTGCCAGAGCAGTTTATATTGTTTTTAATACTTAAACTTTTACTCAAGTCTTCCCCAGCTTTTGGGACGCCAAGAATCGCTTGTAACGTAAAAAATTAGAACCCTAATCAGGCGTTACTCAAACACAGGCAAGCAGGTATTAACAGCTTTCCCTGATATTTAATACGAGTATGACGCTTCAAAGAGGGATCCATACATGGAAGCCTTTCTAATGCTTCTCAGATGATCATTTTGTAACGAAACGAACGACCTACTTGCTCTAACGACAACAGAACAATATAGGAAGTCAGAGAAATGGATGGATGTAGAATTGAGGTTTATGGCGAATTCAATCTGGCATATCTTGGTTTATCCTTTGCCCCCAACTACCTCTTGGATGTTGGGTACAATATTTACATTGCTCAGGTTTCTCTATGACCTGAGATAGATAGCAAACAATGAGGTAGTGTGTTGGATAATATTTGTGGAAAGGGAGAAGAGGAAAAGGAAGCACTTGGGGAGTCTAGAGTGGTTATTTAACCACTTTCCCATCCATGTACTATGTACTTTCTCTCACTGGGCTATTCTCTGGTAGAAGTAGAAGATACTGGAGCTTAGTCACAAAGCACATTCCAGCTCTCTGGAGAAAGCAAGGCTGGGATATTTGCACAGGTAAATCCCCTTTCACTCAACCTCATTGTTCCGGGTCCTGAGAACCGTTTATGGGTCTTCTCAGTCCTCAATGCTATCTCTGCTCAAAACCTCTGCCAGAACCACAAAGACCCAGCCGACTAATAATTCTCAAACACCCGCCTTTCACACTCAACCCCTCTTTTGTGTACATTTCTCTCTTCAAAGTATAAATTATAAGCCAGTATAATTAATTGGAACAAACAATGGAGCGGAATTGGAAAATGAGCTCAATGGAAGGGATTTCCTATTGACGCCTTGTTCCAGCCTCGTAATTTCAAAAACAATTAAATGCCGACTATAGGTATTTATTAGTCTGTTTATTGATACTATTCACTCGTTCAAATTGACAGGTAGGTAGGTGTGCTGAAATTAACATTGTGTGATCATATTGGTATGTAAGTACAGTGGTTTGAAACCATACTGAAACTGAAATGGGCCCGTTTAGTGAAAGTGGTTAGAGAAAGCGGAGCTGTATATTATGCTACCTCTTTGCTCGGAGCCGGGAAGCAGAAGACATAAAGAGACATTAAGTGAGCTTATCGGTATGCCCTTAGCGTGCGGGGTTGATGGGAATGAATTGAGACGTCGGGTGATTTTTCACTCTGGGTCTCGGAACTTAACATGAAAGGCCTAGAATAGGAAGAAGTGGCAGGAAGATAAGTGTGTGGGTTTTAGGGACATTTAAGTGAGTGCCAAAGAGGCCTCTGAGCTTCAACCTGCAGCACCAACCAGTCCCAGTAGTGATAAATGATTCCCGGCCCACCCTCAGGATTCATATGTCAAAAGAACGATTCATCAGCTCCCATACCCCCACGTATCAATTACTCCTCTTCTCTACGAATCAGGTATATCTCATAGGATACCACTCCAACCAACCGACTCACAAGTCAAAGTCAGTCCCAATTTCAACAGGTGTGAAGGGTGGGATGCAAGGATCGGATGCGAGCTAATGGGGAACCATTTCACCGTTTACGCATAAACTTTCACTGGTGCCAAACGACGACAGAGAGAAAATCTTGAATTGACTTCACAAGGCGGAAAATATAATCAGGGAAATCCTATTAGACTCCCATAATTGGGCTCTTTCGAGTGTCAACATTTTGATATTTATAAACTGGGATTTAAAACGAGCTGTATATCGTACTTTATTCACATCGTTAGAATTTAGTATGAATCATGACATAATATAGCTTTCTCAAGCGTACAAATAAATAGTCGTCTGCAGGTACCAATATCCTTCTGAGGGACAGTTACAGAAAATTTGGCAGCACATGCTGGTCCACTAATTCAAAATGCATTGGTCAATATCAAAATTCTGGTCTTAAACGCAACCCATCTGCCGGACAATTGAATAGCCATTATGTAAGTCCGGTATAGATATTTTAAAATTCCTTGAGAAGCACGCGGTTTGTCAGCGTATTGGCTCCGATATATCTTATGCATGCCTTGTCGACACTACTTATAGATACATTGTAGATTGTGGTGCACGTGTTTCCCATGCCAAAGTAGCAGAGTGAAAGCACCCGGGTATTTAGGAGATATTTGGCTTGTTATTCACGAAACAAGAGGAAGGGTCTCATTTGAGCATACCATCCAGTGTCCCATCCAAGCATAGCGTTATTTTCTCAATTGAATCCCGTTACATCATCCTGGGTCCCCCCGACAAACTTTTCACACATTGTAATAAAATAATAAGAGCGGTCCTTGTGCAGTACCACTAAAAACTCAGGAAGTTGAGAAAGTAAAGACTCCATTATGTACAAAGTTTACTTTTTGCGACTGGGATGCATGGGGCCAGAGTGAGAATCATAACAAGTAGGTGCTAAGGGAGAGTCAAGGAAAAGTAGGTGAATGATGTTGATTTCACTACTTTCTTCTTCATAACTTTCTCTTTCTCTGTCTCTTTGACATGGAAAACAAGTGCGGAGGCATATTCGGTTCCAGATTTATTCAATTTACAATAATCATAGTTAGGAGGAATTTTTGAATTTTAAACGGAAATTATATACACGTACCGTGGGGAAGGGTTCAGGCTGAAAACTTTGAGAGGTTGCAGCTTGCAGCAAGTTTCTTGGAAAATAGCGAATGGTTCACTTCCGAGATATTCGTCTTCACGACACCGTTTTTATCCTGAAACAATCAACAAAACAATATGCCTGTTAAACTTGAGAAAGTAGCAAAAATTCAACATGGTATAATTATTATACGAAACTTGATTGTTATAAATCATGCGCAGTATTGAGTTAAATTTCCGGTAAAACATCGGAAAATCAGAAACCATAGTATGTTCTGTGCATTTCGGTGCCTACGAACTTGAAGGCTACCGGCATTATAATAATTTGAAATTTGAGAATACAGTTTTGTGCAAATGTCGTTCGAGTGAAGGCAGGAACTTGTGGAACTACGTGAGAAACATGTATTCCGGATCCAATTATGCCTTCATGATAATAGCGTCACCTTTCAAATTAGCCTCGTAAGAGAGCGTGTGCATAAGTTAAGTTTTGGGTCGTCCTAGAGCATCATCCATTATTATTACGAGTTTGTATTCGGAATTGGGGCAGTTTCTGGGGGCTCTGACGAGGCGTGTGAGTGAATGGGCGACAATGAGTGGATGAGCAGGAGGCGTGTGATTATTCCTCGGTTCCCAACTCCCTGCTAAACTCAAGAGGAGCCCAATTAACATTTTAATCCATGCTCAACCCAACACACACATGGAGAATAAATCACTTTCTCTCGCCCTATGCCTTTCTTCATATTCAAATATCCAAGAACGGGAGTGAGTCTTTCATAATCAAAATCATACAGAGCTCGAGAGCCAAGTAGGAACATAGGAATGTGAGCGGAGCTCGTGCTACAATTCACTCCCCTCCGATTTGAGAGCGTGCATAATTTTCCATATTCTACACGAAATTCTGTTAGCCCGCATTACTTCGGGGTTACACCATACATGATGGGTTCAGGAATCAGCACGCTTCCATGCTCCCCATCTTCATCAACATGTAAGATTAGCTCTTGGGCTTCAGTTGACTTGGCACTGAGTAAAATGTTTTTTGTCGAGTGTATACTCGTATGAAAGCGTGTTTTTGGCAGTTGATTCGCTTTAAAGTTAACTAATTTGAGTTTTAAAATTTGAACAATTTCAAAATAGCAGTGTAGAAAATATTAGATTAATCTAAAAGAATAATATTATTGAGTACAAAAACAGCCACAAACAGCAAGCCACCCCAAACCCCTAAGCAGCAAATGAACTGAATCAAATTAAGCTGATGATGTTTTAGAAAATTAGGGAAGGAATTGAAAGAGGCCCATGCCTCTGCCTAATGTAATATGGAAATAGGGAGATTGTCGCGTATTTATTCTTTTCATATTTTACACGCAGCTCCGTCGTCGCATACCCCAAAAGTGTGAGCTGATTCGGAGTCCTTTCGCCTCCTTGAGAAGGCAGTAGTGGGTAGGATGAAATAGAGCCAGTTTTCACACAAAAATTAGCCCATATTCATTCATTTCCCTAATGAAATCAGAGGACTGGAGTGGGAAATTGGCAGAGGGGTGGATTTTTCTTTTTCCTCCACGCAGCACACACAAAAAACGGAGGCTCTCGTCCTGAATATTCCCAGTTAGACAAAGCGAGTGAAAGCACTTGACATTTTCCTCTTCACACACACACCCGCACTCGAGGGGTTCTACGGCGTTTGGGCATTGGTAGTTTCGACGTATTGGTAATTGGTATTCAAAAGCAAACAAACCGGTCCGGTTGAATGTCTGGTACCCAATCTACCGCGAAATACTTTCTTGGCGTTAAAGAGAGGGAGAAAAAAGAAGTGCTTTTTTTCGTTGAGAGACAAATTGGGCCGCGTGGAGTCTCGACTGAAGAGCTGGCTTGGCTAATGTGTGGATGTGGATGCATTGGCATTGCTTTGGAATTGGATTGAGATTGGGGTGAGAAGTTCCCTTGCTCCTCTCTGGTTCAATGAATGAGTTAAGCTTTTTGAACCCGAGACGCATAAATTAAATGAGCGGGCCCAATGTCCATTCAATTTATATCCATTAGCTACATTAGGCTCGACTGGCCTAGCCTATGCTCGAGTGAAAGTTGGCGCCTCCTTTGACGTCCCGCACCCGTAGTCTACTAGAATAAATTCCCAGTTAGTGGGATAATATTACTTAAGAGCTTTTGACCTGATCACTTCCATGCATCACCTCGGAACCCCTGCTCATTCACCCCAGCTGGACTCAGGCGTCCAAGCCCCGGTGTTACATGTGTTTGAGATAACACATTAATTTGACATCACTCGTCCTGTCGTAAGGCCGAGTGACGGAGGATTAGAACGTGTCATACCGCTCCAGGCCCAATTAATAGCTTATAACTAACAAGAACGAAACTTCATCGGCCGGACGACTTTCCTCATCTGGAAATACACCGTAAGCCAAATGAACAGCTTGTTGGCTTCACTGGATTGTATATCTTTGTAAGGCAAAGAACAGCACGATTTTTCGTGAGCGTTATTCTAAGGATATTTTACTTACGCGGACCATCATATGCCTACTACAATAAATTGTACAGTAACGGAGAACTTAACTTATTCTAAAATTAGCGGATTTAACCTGAATTCGTGAAAGAAACTTTCAACTCTTATTTAAGTCGACGAACGAATACTATAAGAAACTGGGATTTGTTTATTTATAAGCATATTTCCTAGATCAATAGGAAGCCAAAAATAATACTAAGGCTGCGTAGGTCCTTGAAGGAAACGCCGAGACTAATCTGGTTAGAGGAGAGCTAGCAGATTTTGTTTCGAGAAGTCCCTTGGAGCCTAAGAAGTGCATGGTTTAAGAAGAGCTCATTAACCCCTGACACTTGACATGATTAGGTCTAATGGTCTGTCTAACCTCGCAGTGCGCAGAGGGCTGCCCGGGCTCCCAGCCCCGTGTCGCACACACTATGATTAATTGTCTCTAATTATCCGCCTTCCCGGCTACTCCGGCTCTCCCGACCACTTTTTTCTCTCCCTGAAGACCCCTTCCTTCCTTATGAGTCCCATTTGGACTATACAGGGTTGTTCATAGCTAAAAATCCATCTTGTTTTTTTTTTAAATAAATCGGTAAGGTAAATTCTACATTATTCAGTTGAGCGGACCTAATCGAAAAATAACATTTTGAATTATCTTGTAAGAAACGGAAAAAAGAATGGGACAAATAATAAACTGTTTTTATTTTTGCGCTTAAAAAGGTTTAAAATTCTGCCTTCAAGTTGAGTTTCCTCTAAAAATTTGTTCTGGATATCAACTGCGATGTTTCTTAAACCTATCCATGCATTACATCTTCAGCAGCTAAGTTGATTCCGATATTGATCATCACATTTAGTTTATTACATTTCATTTTATTACATTACATTTTAAAGGAAGCGATGGTTTCCAAAGTCTGCCAGACCGCAAGGCATATAGCGGACTATAAACCCCCGATATTTATATAATAGAGCATTACCAACTTAATGAAAATAAAAGCCAAATCACATTCACAGTCAAAGCAATGTTCAGGCAAGCTCTTTGAAACATTTCATGTGTATTTTATTTCATCTAGGAGATTTAATACGCCATGATTGTACTTGCAACAGTCCACAATACCCCCGTATATGAAAGGTCAATACCAACTAATGTTATGATTTACGAACAACCCTGTACATGCTAGATGAAGAGGAGGTAGAGGCCAGATTGAGAAAAGAAGAGGAGGGAAATGGTTAGAATATCTCACTCTGGAGACTTCAGATTTAATACTCTCCAGCTACGTGTGAAGGAGGGGAAAGCCGGAGCACTAGGCCTTTGTTGTTCCCTCGGCTAATTGAATGCAGTTCGGAGAGTTCCAGCGTCTCAGGCGTTAGCTTAGCCCGTGCCCTGACGACCTCAGCCGCCCAGTCTAGTTGGTGTACGGAAGGTGGTTCAATTCATTTCCGCATTGACAAGTCTTTTTAAAGCAAGGAGCCTGGTAGAGAAAGTACGTGTGAATTAGAGGGGAAGTGAGGGTGCGGAGCGTAAAAAGCATCCCAGAGTGGTTTTAGGAGGTTTGGGAAGAAAAGAGAGGGTCTGGGCTAAAAGTATAGTAGGGAGGAAGGAAGGAAGAAAATCCGCCAGCCTCTCCGCTGTGGGCAACGACAGACGAGAGAAATGTATTCCAAGATTTCCACTTAATTTAGCAGAGAGAGACGGGCTGCTAATGAGTTTTGTGCAATCTCACACAGAAAAGAAAAGAGAGACCCTACGCAAAGCCCTGGAAAACCCCAGGCCAAGCCATGGTCGTGTCGTCTGCCAACCCAGGCCCCACCACACCCCATGCATTTCTTAGTAAGAGTCCCAAGTCAACCCAGCCCAGCAGCATTCAGCCTTCTTCTGTTCAAAAGCATTCATAGGACTAAGACGTTAAGCAGGAACCGAAACCAACATGTCTTTTCCCAAAATGAAATCAGGAAAAGAGAGAAAGAGAAAGCAGAGAAAAAAGAGAAGGTTTGTGTTTTGGGTTAAGACGAAAATCTTCAAAGACGTGTGACATGACAGGAAGAAGGGGGTTTCGGGGTCTAGGCTCACTTTCCATAAATCTTAACACGCTCTAATATCCCGGGGTTATAGGGGTCTGTCATTTAACCCCTGGCTCCCAACAATCCACCGGATACCCCGCTCTAATCGAACTGCTTCAAGCTGGTTAGCATCGCTTGAGCCACTCTGGGAAAAAATTCCGCTTTCTTCTCAATGGGTGAAATTGTAAATATTCAAATTGAGTAAATCGTGTTTCCTGAACTCTTCCTTTAAGACATGATCAAAGGTGGAAACATATGCATGGTGTCTTTTGTTTCGATCTGGAACGCGGAAGTTATTTAATTCACTCGACTCGTATAATAGTTAATTTGATAAATAATCAGTTATGCGTGCAATTTTAGGTACTAAACCATTCGATACCATGGTCCATAGCATATTGCAGGCACTAGTGAGAGATATATTGGAAGGGTAGGTCTTCGTGACTTTGAAGCGAAGAAAGTGCCGAGGGCTAGTTGAGCTCACATATCAAATACATCTGGCAGCTGGGCTTCATCGGTCCATGACTTGTTTTCTCCGCTACCACTCTTATCTCAGCTTTCCTCGATATACTCAACGCTACTAGAGCATCGCATCTCCTGCCTTCTTAATAGCAACCAGCTTGGGTTTCATTTTTAGAGCAAGCTAGATCTGCTATTGTTAAAATATGTACTTGAAGCTAGCGTGGACGCAGCAAAGACATTGATGACTGACATTAACATAAATGAACAAACATAAACCTTGCTAAATAAAAATATGTAGTTTTATATTAGTATCACCGTCTATTTAACGGGCAAAGGATTTCTAAAGTTTTTACTGTACTGATTGCAGCGTGTAACATTAGCAATTTAATGCAAATAAGCAGCATAGAAACGCGCGCGTACAGTGAAAGAGTGGAGCACAGTAGGCCTGAACGACACGACGCTGCAAATATTCCAGAAAAGAGAAACTAATGAAATTTTCCGATTATAAATTTACATCAGAGCCGGTTCAAATTATTTAGTGAATATTAAACTAACGGACGAAAGTATATTGTAAGGTATATGTAGAAGTAATCACACTCAACGCTCTAGTTTGAGTTATGAAACTAAAATATCAATAGTAATCTAATAATACTTATTGAAATTATTTCGTTTCATAACCTGGAGCCTTGAGAGATGCTAAAATATAAAAAAAATTGTCAATTTTTAGCAACTTATTTAATGTAATCCAGCTTTGAAGTGATACATACCCTACTGTGGATCGAAATTCAATATTGGCATAATATTATTGCTTACTTCACTGGCATAACAATTTTTGTCACCGTTACGCTATATATTCAACATTTAAGTAGAACAATAGCCGTGGCCGCCGTCACGAACAAAAGTACTTAACTTTAATTACTAATCCTCCGTAGGTACTTAATTGTACCGTAGAAACCTTTCCTACTGATACAACCTGACAACGGACAGCCGGGGCGGCAGTTATCTCAAGTGCAATATTTATTAGCGTTGGATTATTAATATATATAAAAGCCAGATGTCGATCGATCGGTCGGTCGGTCGGTCGGTGAGAAGCCCAACAACTTTTCA
>JAQFYT010002173.1:0-13664 GCA_034694925.1 Ceratophysella denticulata | reverse complement strand
ATACAACTGAAACAAACTAAAAATACCAAAATTACAAAATTTTGATACTTTAAAATTATGTTTTTGTTTACATTTGCAAGATCATTTTGACTTACTATGTCAATTAGCGTAAGCGTGAGAATCATCAATTTTAATCCTCCGTCAGTACTGCGAAATTGGGGTTTGGGGCGCTGCTCACGATTTCTCGGATTTTCGCCTGGATCATTGATTTCGCCACCAAGATGGGAAATTGTAGATTCTTCTGCACTGACAGTACTTTCAGGAACATCATGTGTGCTCACAGTATTCTTCATATTAAAACGTGCAGTACAGTTAAAAAGAGAATTTTGAAAAGTTTTAAAATTTCTTGGACTTTAAGATAAACTCAGATTTGCGTATTATAGAATTGTGAATTGTACAGTCCGAGTGCAGTCGTCACGGCGTTAATTAACTAACACAGCTAAAATATTAAGTATAGCCTGGATGTGATTATGGTATTTAGGTTGTCTAGTTTAAGGTTATTGACCTAGGTATCTGTATTACGCGCTCCTGAAGCGGTGAGTGCTCGAACTGAACTCCCGATTACGCAAGCATAAGCGAGCATTATAGCCTTGTTGCTGGTTTGTAAAATAATTAGAATACAATACCCATATCCATCTACCCACTTATCTTTATCTCCCGGTTTGCTTGCCCTGAAGACGCTACTGCTGGTGCTGCTGGTACATTGAAAATTGAAATAAGATCACAAAAGGAGTCACCCACCCTCTCCGCCTCAACTGAACTGAAAACTTGGCTCTTTCAGAACTTTCTCTGTGTAGGGGGAAGATTCTGCGGGCCAAGAACTTTTGTCATACAACAGACAAGACTACAGACTTGAAGACAACAAGAGAAAGCGAGTGGTCCATTCCAAAGATCCTGCATGGCTTGAGAAGATTTGAATAATCCATGATTTATTATTTGAAGAGATTTAGAGAAAAGCGAGAGCGGTGGGGTTAGTGTGCGGTTTACCCACAAATCGGTCACTCAAGCGTTTTTATAATAGAACAAGCTGGACAAGTCTGATAGCAGTCCAACGGTGGTACTAAATCCTTATATATGCCGTACATAGCTTGGGCTAGCTTGCGTGTATGTTACATATCAATTAGGACTTTAGAATGTCATAAAAGATGCATTTCAGAGCTTATCCTCGAAAGCACATACCAGTTTGAGATTTGGAATACAAGTCATCATGGGGTATAGTTTAATTTTTTCATGATTTACCACGGATTGATGCACTACACATTAATTGTTTTTGTATTTATTCTTAAACGTTAAAAATAAAATAAAATATTTATCAAGCACCATTATCACATTTTACGAATAACAGCATTAATTTGTGAATTCAAATTGACTGGGATCCACCTTCCGGGTTCTTCTCCAGTAATTAGTGGAATTCCAGGGAAAGAGTGCTGTAACCTTTCCACGAGAATTAGCATACCAGGATCCGCAATCTTCATTACCCCAAACCATTTTCTTCATTTGTTTCTCCAAATCACGCATGTAGTCGTCCACGACGCGCGGTTTTATTGTGGCACACCGCGTATTAGTCCGCATCATTTCATGAATGACCTGAATCGCAAAGTTCACCTGACACTCAATTATGAAGACTACTGAGCTGTGTCCAAGGCCCTGTAAGAAAAACGTAATATGATAAAAATTATTAAAAATCTCGATTTTTTTGTATGTGTACTATTAGCAATTTTACTATGTACCTACCGTATTTGGTCCGAGCAAAATAAAATGATTTGGAAGATTAGCTCCGACGATTCCGTATAAAAGATCCGGCCCATCATTCTTCCATTGGGACATTACATCAGTGGAATGTTTCCCAACGAGGGTCATTGGGTCAAAGTAATTTTGAACGTTGAATCCGGTTGCAAGAATCAAGACCTGAATGAGACATTAAAATTAGAAATTTTGAAACTTAGAATTTAAACTGATTTTCTTACATCAATTTTTTGGCTCGTCCCATCCGCCGTAAGCAACTTGTTATCCAAAACTGCAGTAATTTTCTCGGTATGAAGTTGAACGTGAGATTGTTTAAATGCCTGCAAATAATTGTCTGCGAATGTAATCCGTTTACAGCCAAATTGGTAATTCGGGATCAATTTTTCCTGAAGCTTCTTATCCGGAACCTCATGTTGAAGTTCACTTATGATTCCTTCACGTCCTGTAGTCGGCAAATATTCGGGTTAAATATCCCGTCTTGCAATTACGCAAATATTTATTTTTAGTATTCATTATCTATTATCTACGTGCTACATATACCTTTCTTTGATATCCAAGATTTATGCACCAATCCAAACCAAAAGAATTCCGCAGTTAAGAATAGAAAACATCTGTAGAGCCACAGGGCAAACGGAACGTATTTGAAAATCCATCGCGTTATTTTGTTGACCTCATACAAACCCTTTGACCTGACCCATGCCGGTTTTCGTTGATAACAGTGTAACTCTTTCACAAGCGGTGATATGGACGGAATAATTTGAATAGCACTCGCGCCGCTTCCCACAATTCCGACGACCTTGTCCTGCAATTCCGTGGTAGCGTCCCATTCCGCGGAATGAATAATTGGGCCTTTAAAATTTGCAAATTCGGCAGGGTAATTTGGCTGGCGAAGAATACCCGGGCCGTTGATGCTAAGGAAGGAAAATAGATAGATAAATTACCTAGGTCAATTAATTGCTATATATTTTTAAATTGTACATTATCGTGTTAATTTACTTACACGACATCGAATAATTCAATTTTTTCCTTCCGCGTTTCCTTGTCACGGATTGTCACACGCCATTGCTTAATATCTTCATCCCATACCAGACCTTTCACCTGTGTATTGAACTTAATATGCGGGTAAAGGTCATACTTGGCAGCTGTTGCCATCATGTATGTCCATATTTCTTCTTGTGAAGAATACGTTTCTGTCCAATCTGCAAAAATATATAAAACATAATGTAACCTGAAGCCTGACACCTGACCAGGGCACCGGGATAATTTAAACAAGCATCCACTTACCCGGATTCGGTTCGAATGACCAGCTGTAAAAATGACTCGGAACGTCACAGGCGCACCCGGGATATGTATTGACCAACCAGGTTCCACCGACTTCGTGATTTTCATCAAAAATTGTAAACGTTTTCAAATTGAGATGTCGCTTCAGTTGAATTGCGGCAGTCAGACCAGAAAATCTAATTTTTAAATACATAAATTCATTTTCTTTTAAAATTTTGTTTAACTTAGATATTGTAGTATGGAAAGTGTTTAAAAATTTACCCTGCTCCAACAATGCAGATATTGGGAGTTTTCCCATCCGGATATGTTTTGGCTTCCATATCTCTGAATCGAGTTAAACCTGGACTGACCAAAAAGTTATACTGACATCAAACTGAATGACACTTAACGTGAAATACAAATCCATGCTATTGGAACTCATGTTCAGTTTTTAGTGCAAATATTACATGTAGTAATACGTAGGCTTAATCTCAAAACTAACTGAACATGAACTTTGTACTGTGGTACCTAACGTGTGAGATTACTCAATATGTACTCTAAATTCTCGTATCATAACCGTGCCGTGTTATCATTATCTTTTAAGTGGATGACCTTGCAAATACACGAGTGCAATGACGAGTTGACACTTGACACACCACATGCTACACACTTAGGCAGGAGAGCAGTGCTAATCCTCCGGTTAAGCCAAGTAGCTAATATGATTAATCCAATTAGATTACCCTATTTAGTTAATTGTACTTTCCAGTAAATACAGTGGTGTTAATCACGTATATTCCGCTTATTGAAATCGATCTGTTAATGCATTTTTTCAAATTTTTGCAAAGATTTTAATTATATAAGCGAGCTGTTACACGTATTTTAGTATTATTAATTAGTGTTAGTGAATAAAACGCTTGAACTCTCCAACATGTATTGATGAGATGTTGACTGGTCAAAGTGCAATTTACAAATCGGCTTTAAGTGCAAAAAATCACTTCGACCAAAAATTCAATTTTATTCCAATACCGATATAAGTTTGCGTGTAATTGTACACAGTGACATTACGGCTATAAGCTATCGTGTTATTTCCTCATAATACCCGAATAATCCGCCAGCTACTATTATAGGGCGTAGGGCGGAGTCGACAAGAGTTATTGGTTTTTCAATAAGAAATAAATTACGTAACTTTTCATCATTCACTAAATAATGCCGGTTCAACTCCTACTACTACGGCCGAAGGAACACTACAGAGCGCTATAGCCTGGAAATGGGTACTTTCCTTCGGCACCCAAAGTTATGTTTTATGACCTCAAATTCTTGAGCCTGGCTTGGCATGGGCATGGACGGACTTTCACTGACTAGTTCTCAATTCACTGTTACTGTACTCTGGATTGGCTGGTACGCTTTAAGTCATAGGCGAACCCGTGATCGCATGATTTTTTAAGCTTTTTGCTACGGTCATGGATATTCCCGTCTATTTATGTTATGTCAAAACGTTATCCGATCATGGGATCGCTTTGGATACGTGTAAACTGTAGAGCTTTTGTTCAGTAGTGCCACTTTCTCCTCCCCCTCCTTTTATGTCACCTAAAACCCGGGAACATAACTTTTGTGGTGTGGGGTCATAAAACACGACCGAGGAGAAAAAATACCTTGGTTGAGACTGGAGTCTCTAATGCTACTTCTTCATTGTTCCAGGAAGAACTCAAGGCTCCAAATATTACTGAACCCAAACCAGCACAGTCCTTCCAGATAGTTCACAATTCCTATTGTGCTCAATATGCGTATGTTAAGGCTCGTTTGATTTAGCGACACTTAATTCAGTAAAATCTAATGCCTGAACACAAGCTACTGTGCTATAATTAGGTAATTCAGGAATTCGAATTGGCGTACGATTTGTCTGATCCATAGAAACCAATAAGGTATATCTATGGGTATCAATTAACAAGGTTTATAGTTCTTAGATGTTCAACGAAAAATTATACGTCCGGTTTCATTTTGAATGACGAACGGTACAGCGTGCACCATATTCCAATGCGAGAGCCGCCAAAGGTTAAAATAAGCGAATAGCCTTAATCGTTGCAATTTCGGTGCATGAAAATATATTTGTTAATTTTATATTAGAATGAGTGACTGACAGCGATGTAAAATGTCAATTTAAATCGTAACCGTAGCATATCTTTAGAAAACTGAATTCCGAATTCGGTTCCGTATTGTCCTGAACCCAGAGTGGCAGGAGGGGAAACAGGGAGTTGGTCGTTATCCACACGGCATGTCATTTCATGGCATAAGCCAATGAGGAACTCATAATAATACCCAGAATCCTATTGTTTGTTGTTTACGACGAAGACAGAAGTCTCCGGTCGGAAAACGGGAGTGAAAGTGTGGAAAAGTTAACCCATTCCTCATTGATTTATCCATAAAAGGAAAGTACAGTCACTCCAAATCCGAATCTGAATTACGAATGTAGACTTATATTACATGGGACAGAGGCCATAAATCTGTAAGCTTATCGCGGATTAGGAATTTGGGTTAACAGTTTCATGCTCTACGTATTTTACACAGTATTTTTTTTGCACGCAATGCAAAAATGTCATGAAAATGCTTACGTCCACGATTACGACTGTGGAATAAAATGTTCGGTGGGCTAAGTTATCCGCGGCGGACGATTGACGTTGCAAATACCTAAGCAAATGCTACCCTGCCGTAACTGAATGGAAATTAACGAAAAATATAAACATATCGCATTTCATAGAGCAAATTACTAAAATACAACTTTATACTGTACAGGCGTCTAAAAAATCCCATTATCTCAATATTCCGTATAAAAACTACACTGGAAGTACATGAATTACCTTTCCGGGAATGAAGGCGGATTCAATAAAGGTCCATGACACTTACGGCTTATTTCCAACAAGGAAAAAGTATTAGGGACATTTTGTTCCCATCAAATTGAATGGACTTTCGCTTGTTGGAACCTTGGGCGGCTGGGAGAAAGCCCCAAAGCTTACGTAATGTCATAATATTGCGAGGCGAGAGACTTAAGGTAGGATAGGTGCAGGCCGGGCAGAGGGCTCAGACGTGGAATAAAGAACAATGGGCTTATTTATACACTTTATACATCGGAGACTGGGGGAGAAGTTCATAAGGAAAGGTCATAAAAACTCCCGCCTGTCCCTTATTGGATTCAACAAATAAAGTGTGTAGTTCCAGGAGGTACCACCGAAATACGAAGCTTTTTTCTGGTCTTATTACAACGAAACCTAAACTAGGAGCGGAAACCCTGACAATTTGGTGTATGCCGATTCGAAATTTCGCCGTTCCGCCATCTTGCATTGGAGGAAGCTACATTGCCACCATTTGCATGATATGATAGGTTAATGTTAGAAGCAAATCCTATTTGAACTGCATTCTCCAAATTGAAATATTTAAATGTTTATTAACATTTATCTTTTCCGTGTGCGTTGTATGTTCCGTGTAGATCGCACATTATATTTAGCAATAATTCTAGCTATTGTTTTAAGTTTTCGCAAACAGATATGAGCCGGAGTAGGGTGTGTACAAATCTTGTTGGGTTATGTATTGGTTAGTTAACAAAACACGTATGTAATTCGGATTTTATCACACGTAGTGCGTGTGATCTACAATATAGAGTCAGTATCAGTAGATCACACATTAAATAGCAATTACCTGGAATTTTATCTACTAGCGGATAAACAACGTAGGATTATCGAAAGGTCGAAAGTGAAGAAGGCGTCTGTGTAGAACTGAATTAGGCGCCACGGTGACATGTGCAAAATCGCCCGCTAAACACAAACTTAAAACTCATCTCAGTTCGGTTTTCGGTTGACCGTACCGTCGTCGTGTGACTTTTCAGAACTGAGTGGGACTTGAATTTCGCTACTGAATAAAGTCAAAAGTACTGGTTCAGTTCGTAAACTAATTAAATTATTAACACATTCAGTAGTTGCGTTCGGTGTTCGTGTACATAGGATAGCAGAATGCCGAGTCCTGCATGGTCCCAGGCCCCTGTCCGCGTTTCACCTTTGATCAAGGTAATCTCTTCATTCATATCTCATGAATCGCGTTGTGAGTCGCAGTCGCTGTTCACGGCATGGTATTGCTTTTATTCGAGAGGTCGCAGGGGTCATGGTCATGTCGTGTATCGGCATAATGCATAGTTGTCACCTGTTCGGGTGATGTGTCAAATGTGAATAAAGTCGGGCGTTGTATCCTCTCTGTCTATTTCCAAGCTCAGTCATCAGTGTGTTACGACAGTGCTTGTATGAACCTTGACCTATTGAACAAACTAAATGATTGCTAACTAAACCTGTTTTTTGTTTATTCAGCTGAGCCGGTGGTCAATGCTTGGGTTGGGTATCTTTTGGGGTATGAGCCGCCATAAAATTCTTTCTAAACGGGAAGCCGACTTTCGGGCAAAAGAGGAGGCAGAACGACCTGCTCGTGAGGCTGCAAAGAAGGCGGAGAAGGACAGGAAATATAAAGGTCAGTCTAATATACAAATTTTAGTTGCGTCATTTTTTGCGTCGCTGTAAAATACTAACGACTAATTTTAAAATTATTTTATTCCAATAAATTACACAGAGGAAATGGATTATTTGGGACGTGAGACCGGTGTTATTCCTGGAGGTCCGTCCAAGGGTGGCAGTGGTGGTGGATCGTAAGTACTTATTCACGTTTGCATACTTGTCGCTGTGTCTGTAGAGGGCGATAGTTTTTGGGTTTTAATTGTCATGCTGGCAGGGTTATATGCAAAATGCATGTTCAATTCAAAATGTTCGTATATTCGTAGTTCGTAATTCTAATTGTTCGTTCGTTTCACAGGGGCGAAGTGCACAACCACGGTGTTGGCTGTGGGTGTATGAAGTCAGAATAAATTATTTCCCAATCATTGTCAAGAATCAGATTCAGCCAGAAATAAGCAGTAAATCTAAAAATCTACATGTTTTTCTCAAATCAGTCGGCTCAACTATAAAATCCTAAATCTCTCCATCTCCACGGTAGTAAGTAAAATGGATTTAAGAAAGAGTTAATTTCCTCTTACTAATTGGCATAAGTTTAAGTTCAAAGTTCAGTCCAATTTTCTACACAAAAAAATAGAAGTATAGAATAAAAACTTGTCTGGCCTGAGAAATGGGAATGAAAAAACTTTCTTCTGCTCAGCTCTCTCATGGAATAGAAAACTACGAATTAAAGTTCTGTAAACTAATTTGAGAGTGTCATTTGAGAGTACAAAGCGAGGGAAATTCCTGGCATGTATTTAGGTCGTTAGCTCGGATATAATGACAACGAGGAATTAAGGATATAGAATTAATTGGTATAAGAAATCTATGTCGTAGGATTAGGAAACTTTGTATTTTTCTGGTATTGGTATATCACGATTGCGCTATGTTTCTTCAATGGCACAGTGCATGACTTTGGTATTAGTAACTTTACTGGACATTTACGTGCAGGTACAGGTAGTCTTGATGTATACAGTAACAGTTCCTTTCTATTGGTTAACGGAATTTTAATGGTCATATTTGTATGCTGAATTATACGAAGCGGTGCTCCAACTCAATCCTAAATCTACCGTACATTCTTGAGTCCATACTAAAGTAAGTCCCATAAAGGAAAACATTATTGGATTTTCTTTGAGAAAAGCTGAAGGAGGGAGGGGTACGCTCTTGCTTTATGAGACAAGTATATTGTTCTACGGAGAAAGTTAATATTTGTAAGTTCAGAATGGGGGCTCAACTTTCAAAGTTATACACAATACACTTCGGGCCCCCGTTGTAAGTCGTAGGAGGGCCCATTCCTTATTCATGAATGCCAGTGCAGTATAATACAAGAATTCTACACCCAGTCCCTGTAGGTACCCCGTTTGTCGGATCGGAGCGCAACAGTGCAGTGCAGTAGTACTGTTAAAATTTTAAACTTGGTTAGGGGAGACGAATCTTCTACTGCCAAGGCACAAGCATAAATCAATGTAGGCATTGAATAAAATATGTGAAGTTATCTTAGGTTAATATGTGACTGAACCCGGCAGATCCTGCGAAATTACCTGCAGTAGATGGCATAAGGCATAATTTGCGAAGCGTAAGGTATATAACAGTGTGACATTTTCAACAAAATATACATACATAGTTAGCTAACACTACAGTATGTTCAAACCTAGCAATATTGAATTCTAAATTCCAGATCGACAAGGGCATTTCTTTAGCTTCTTAGGCTCAATTTAGAAAACAGAATACAACTTTTACTTTCTCTAGACTTTCACTTTTGCTCAACTTTTCTCCGAGACGAGAAAAGTGAATACTTAAGTAATACCAAGCCCGACTTGTAATGGACTAGAGAAGTCATTTTATTGGAATCGTATATCGTATTTCATGTTGAAGTTTAGCCTGAATCAATATGCTGCTATGCTTCTGTAGTGTATTTTACAGTACTTTTAATGCTTTCAAATCCAGGTAGATGGATTCCAATAGCTGAATACTCTCGTAGTAGTCTGAACTTCTTCCACGGGCATTGGGAGTTCGGAAATGAAGCTGGCCAGGAGAATCCACGTGAAAAAGATGCACACAACTACCTTCCCAATATTAAGAATCGTTGCTGAGAAGTTATAGGTTGGTTTAGGAGCATTATCCGGTTCGACTTCAGATGACGGGTGGTTTCGTGCTTGACCGAATGAATATTTATTCAAGAAATTGTTCAGCCCCCATTTGATGAAGTTCTGAAATATGGAATAATTCGAATTGATCGGAATTCTTGGCAGATCTAGGAAAACCCTGCTCAAGCGTAGTCTATTTGGCGCGAGTTTTCAATACTGGCTGATCTGTCGTATTCGTATATCCTGTATACTTACCCATGGCATATCCTTCATCCAGTCAATAGCCTGAACCATCTCCACTTCTGAGTTTGATGGCCGTGAACGAACTATTTCAACATTTTGCTGTGTATCAGGAGGAACATCTTGGAAAACACCGTGAAAAACGTTTTCTGCGTTCGAACCAATTTCGCTTGCGGTCTCAACTTTTATTTGTGACCAGAATTGATCCCAGTCCGGGTCACTTAGAGGTTGACAATCTTGAAACTCTCCTTCGTCGTCATATTCGGAAGCTACTTCGGAGTCACTAGCCGAATTACTGGACAATTCTGAGTCTGAATCCCAGCTCAAATATCTCCGGTTTTTATAGGGTCGAGTAGGCACGCTAATAAAATATCCAAGTGTACCAGAAAACGCCGAATCAACATCACCGCTGATCTTGTGTGAGGACCGACATTTTGGAATCTTGTCTCCGCCAGCAGCTTCGTCACCTGGCTCAGAACTTCCCGACGACGATTGTTTTCCACTGACGCTGCTGCTGCGACGTATTGGATCCCTTCGTACGTCACCTGTAGACCGTGGTTTCAACTGTGCGAGCGAGAATACCTCCATATTTCTTTTAAAATACATGCTTAATTTTTAATCTGCAGATTGTGAAATAATGTAAGATTCAAATTATTCCAAACTAAAATTAACACACCGTTGACTGTAATCCTTAAGTTTGAATTTCGAAATACCAGTCCTTCCATCAATATCAGTATTGTTTGAAACAAACCAACTGTTAGGCATAAGGCATCGACATGGTCGCCATGACCAAAATTCACATAAACAATTAATTTTGATCTTTGGCGGCGATGGAATGGACGAGAACGTCAAGTCCCAGCAGATAAGTCAACATATACAACTCGTATCATTTCATTCTCTCATTGTCATCTGTGTAACCGTAAAAATAACGATATTATATAAATTAATTTTGATTTCTTTGCTCTTCAGAAATTCTGATATTCGCGGTATTGGTATGCCAGATAAGATTTAAGTCATGGTTTTGGTACAAATTGGAATCGACCAGTCTGTGTAAATTGAACCATTGTTAAACCTGTTACAGTCCAATTTCTGCTTTCTTCAACAAGCAACAACGCTGCGCTGGTGAAATATTTATACTCTGAGTTTGTATGTACATAGAAGAAAAGTCTATTGGGATTATAAAAAAGTAACATTACGAGTCAATAGTGTGCGGGGTCAATTTATGTCTGTTGAACTTGTATCGCTTTCACTCTCCCTGCCCTCCCCTTGTTTTATATTGAGTGAGCCTGTATCCTTATTTACCCTAATCGACTTTCACTTTCCCTAGTCCCATGCCGCCGTGGAGGAATAAGACAATTTCAAACATCTGTCGTCCTTTTCTTTCAGTACCTAACCTAATGCATTTTATGGGCCCGATACGAACCCTGGGACACTAAGAACAATGAGCTTGCTTGGATACCTACACGTTGAATGCACATAGTGTGTAAAAGACCGAAATAGATTTCACCGATATTGGCGTAGGAGGTCATCATTTACAAGTGTATAACGAACGCGCGTGAGTGAGCTTATAGTGTAATGTACCGTGTATTTACTGTTTAACTGTTTGCGTGTGTGTTGCAAGAAAAGATGCTTAAGGTTAATCAAGATAATCAAATTCGAGATTATGTATGTGTTAGCTTGCTCTGAACCATAGGTTACCCACTACAATCAATTGTATTATCAAGATAACCAGAATTATTGACGTGTGCGGTCTACGAAGTTGGAGGGTGCTGGTTGCGTCGGTACACGGAGAGTGACGATATAATTGATGGGTATCGATTCCACAATATCATTAGTATTCCCCCTCCCCTCGCTATTGTAGTATCACGGAGTGTCGTACCTTGACAGATTCAGGGTTGTAAGTTGACCAGAAGAAGCGTATTTACTGCGGTGATCTTTGACCATAAAACTATTGGATGACAAAATATGTATCTAGTTATTTGCATGGGTTAATTTAAGGTGCGTACTACTTACAAAGTGTAAAGCAATTTGAATATTATAGAATCAAATTAGTACGAATGAGAAACAAATTAATTTTTCTTTTAAGATGTCGTAATAATAACGTTTTCCCAAAAACTATGCAAATCAGTTATCACGATACGGCCAGCTGGAGAATGGTAAAAATCGTAAATGGAGTCAAACATAAAATTCTTATCGCTGCAATTAGGGATTGCCGAGATTCTGTATACAATTTAGTAGGATTATGTCAACGTATGCACAACTGGTTAGTCAATTCCATTAGATACAACCTGTATTTGGAGATTCAAGAATTTATAGGAAGTAGAGAACGCCGCACTTCAAACATGGAAAAGGTAATTCATATTAAAAAATTAAACAATTTGATATTCGAAAAGAAAAGGGAAATCAGAGCTGGCTTTGGAACCTACAATCAAGAAATTAGATATGACAGCAACCAGACACGCATGGATTCACGTAAGGTCGTAATGAATATAAGTAACAAACCATTGACTGAACAGCAGGTAGATGCTTTATCTTTGGGAATGAACTTTGCATTAAAACCTAAGAACATAGCAAATTGCAAAATAAACACAATTATCGGGGTAGACTCAGGTTTAAGCTTAACGAAACTGCAGGAAGACGAAAAGGACAATATTAGGTGTCAAGTATGGCAACATTTAGCAAAAATGAAGAACGACACAAACCCGACCAACAAACAAATTGTAAATACACTGAAAGAACTTCGTAAGGATGACAGTATTATCATTATTAAAGCGGACAAAGGTAATTGTACAGTTGTTATGGACCGACAAGATTACGAAGACAAAGTATTGCAAATGATGATAGACGGACCATACTTGAAGCTTAAATCGGACCCAACTCCCAAGACGGAACGTAAGATTAAGAAAATTCTAAAACTATTAAAGGAATCCGGTAAGATTAATGAATATGAATTTAAATACCTAAATCCTTGTAACAGTAAGTCGCCTGTTTTCTATGGTTTACCAAAAATTCACAAGCCAAATGTTCCATTACGTCCAATTGTATCAACCATTTCATCACCAACTTATAATTTAGCTAAATTCGTAACGAAATTTTTAAACCCAATTACACAGGACAGCAATTTCAATGTTAAAAATACTTTGGAATTTATCGAATATTTGGACACACAATCAATTTCTAAGGATGAAATAATGATTTCTTTCGATGTTTCAGCATTATTTACGAGTGTTCCAATTGATGATACTTTAACCCGCACCAAATATTTATTGAGTTCACAGCATAGTTTGATACAATCAACCAATCTGGAAATAAATGACATTGTTGGACTCATGGAACTCTGCCTGCGATCGACGTATTTCAAATTCAGAGGTAATTTCTACAATCAAACGGAGGGAGCAGCAATGGGGTCTCCACTATCACCTGTTTTTGCGGATATCTTTATGCAACATTTAGAAGAATCAATTATATCCAAGGATTCAGGTATTAGATCATGGAAGCGGTATGTTGACGACGTTTTTGCAATAATTCGAAAATCTGAACTTGAGCCAATACTAGCGCGACTAAATAGCTTTCACAAGAACATAAAATTCACTTACGAACTAGAAAACAATGGACAGTTGTCTTTTCTCGACGTACTGGTATCTAGAAATTCTGACGGGAGATTAGGACATAGCGTGTTCAGGAAATCTACACATACAGACCGATATCTACACTTTGACTCGTACCATTCATTGGGACACAAAATTTCCGTTATTGACAGCCTAACGTATAGGGCATTTACAGTTTGCGACAAAGACAAAATTCATCA
>JAQFYT010002172.1:0-13664 GCA_034694925.1 Ceratophysella denticulata | reverse complement strand
TAAAGTTACTAGTTTAGGCCATAGGTCGAATAAGGTGAAAGGACCTTAGCTGGTTGGATCTGGAAATGAAATCCTGCGACCCGGCCTGACCATGACCGGCCAGAGTCATTTATAACTTCTCGACTTTTAAACACAGCATTATATAATTTTCTAAGAAGTTTCAAGGCACGGCATCTAAGTTTAATCTTTAGGTAAAGCGACCGAATTTGTACTTATTTGTTATTCCGAAAATCTGGCTCTTCCGAAATGTCAACGAAGCGCCGCAATACCCTAAATCATAGTAATTTATTTGATTTAATTTGATTCGAAATCTCATGCTGTTATACTTCATACTCTTCCTGATTGCCAATTATCAGTTTTCATGTGTCCTAATTCTAACTAATTCACAATACTGTGCCGAAGACAGAAGATGGCCATACGCATATAATACGCGTAAGATATTTAAATTATAAAACTTTCACTATAATCAAGAATGTCTTACCATTTCTTAGCAGTAACACCAACAAATATTACGAACAATATTTAATAAAAAAAGCAAATATTCGCGAACATAGAATTAAATACAGCGAAATATTTCAGTTTCAAGTCTTTCTTCAGAATCACCTCGTCTTCCGAATTTCACGTGCTGTGAGTGTTTGTTTTCCTGGATATTTGTATTTTCTGCAGCTGGCGCACAAGCGTTGTTGCCTGATCCGATATTCTAGCCTAGTCCATATCTGCATCCGCTATATTTGCACAACAACGCCAAGTTGAGGAGTTACATACAGTAACATTACAAATTACGCCACCAGTAGTCTTATCTATATATGTTTATTTGCTAGCCTTGAATTTCAAGCACATAATTTATTTTCCCAGCAAGAGCGGATGGAATAAAGAATAACCTGATAGTCACACCCTAAAGTTAAGTGCTACAATACAACACTGCTGGATCTGTAGTTTGTGTTTGTAGTAACGTTATCGTTTCATTAATAACAGACGCCTCTGGAGTCTGGATTTGTAATTTGATATTTGGATATGTCGTATGCAGCATGCGGTATAGAATATTTATTGCCCTGGTTATGCGTAAGGTGTGTTAGTAATTAGCCCTTTCTTCTGTATGTAATGCCTTTGAGCCAACTGTGCAACTCTGTATTCTCTAACTGTTGATCTAAATATTATGATAGAAACAAACCAATTAAAATACATAAATGCATATCAGTTTCATATGTACATAGAGGTATACCTAGTTTCTATTAGAAGAATTCGAACGAAACGGCCATTCACGATTGATTAAGCCTTTGTTTTAGGCAAACTTGCATACCACTACTGACGGTTTGTAATTCTTAATTATAACCGAAAAATATGAGGAGATACGGATGCATTTTCTTACTCTTATATCCTATGTAGATATACTTTAGCTCGTAGGTTCCGATAAGTTTATATGCATTTTATTTTCGAATAACATTGTTTTTTAGTTTTTTATTAAAAATCGGCAATATTATAACAGATACAAGATACAACGGAACGAAAAGTGAGTGCTTAAATTGACAGCAATTTAAGTTGAACTTAAATGTAGCATCAAAGGAGTACTGGGTCCAACAGCGGCTGTGGCCGAGCGTGTTCTTGCTGTGGACAGTGGGATTGTATTGGCTCCAGTAGCAGAGCGTGAGAGACCTGGTGGCTTCCGGGATCGTCGAAGTGACCCTGTCGGAGTCCCATCTTTCTTCGCTTTTTCTGCGCGTTCCAGCTTCCGTTCTACCAAAGTCTTCTTCAAACCCTTCATGTTCCGGGTTGGAAGCTTATTCAAATTCTGCTTTGGTATGTGAACACGACCAAGCTCTGAACCAAATGCATCCTTCGTAATATTCTTAACTTTCTTCACCTGTAAATAGAAAGTCACAGTTTAGCGTTGAATTTTGAGTTGGATATTTATTAATGAAAGATGAAAGTGAATTTGCACGAATTCGCAGGCATAATTTCAATTCAGTATACAAACATTTGAACGTTTTTGAAAGCTAAACCGTACGCCAAATCAGTTACCGTGTGTTCATCGTTCGCATTTTGATTAGTTTGTGCTAAAAGATTACCTTAGTTTCCTTTGGTTTCTTGCAAGCTGATTTGAATAGGTCGGCTGATGCAAGCTTAGACCTCCGTAAAACTAGTTCCGCTGATGGTCCAATCTCCTCCAATTCGGCATAAGGTGTTTTCTCACCAGATTTTTTGAGAATAATACGATAGCTCCTCATGTAAATTTTGCTGTCAACAGCCACGAAAGAAATGACGTGCTCGATTCCCTCAAGTCGAATGTTGACAATCTCTTCGCCATGAAAGAAGTCAATGAGGAGGTTCTTGATCCTGAACATGTCCGAGGAGGGAGAGAGGAACGCTTCACCCGTGAACAGGATACAAGGCTTACAACCCAGTCCGACTTTGGCATTTTTGAAATCATCAAGACCTTTATAATTCTCAATTCCAAATTCAACCATGTCCAGAATCTGTTGGTCGTAGGTTCGACCTATACAAATTAACATTTAATTGAGTATTGGATTTCAATAATAAAATCGTAATATGTCAATAGGCGTACCCAGAACTACATTATGTGGTCGCTTCTTGGTATGAGACCCAAATCCAAAGAGTGAGGTATCATATTTCTTGCAAATATTCTCAACATCATGCGCATCTTCAAAAGGACGATACTCGTTCTTCCGACTCAGAAAACTAGAGTGAGGTTTCTTTAGTTTTACCTGAAAATTAAATAGTAACCACCTAAGTTTAAATTGTTCACCATGTACTAGTATGTCACATGTCATACCTCGGGTACTACTTAAGTAGCTGAGTGACATAAAAATATAAATTCGTTAATTATTAATATTTCTCTTACCAAATCTTTGATGAACTTGAGACAAGTATCACTACATTTCTGTCCCCGGAGAAAAATACCCTGCTTTGTATTTTCGATCAACTTAGGTTCTCGATTTATTAGTGCTCGCTTTCCACGCCGAGTTTTGGGTTTCCTATAAAATGATCAAAAAAATAAAACACCATTTATTCTAATATAAATAAATAAAACAAAAGCTTAATTCATTTGTCATTTATTTCCACGACTTAAGAAAATCTGTGGCGGGTTGGGTTAAGCTATGTTAACCTTGATCCCTAGCATACTGGTGTGTAGTCTCAATCTCAATACGCCATAAATCTTATGCCTAAATGTTTTATATGTATTTAGTTTGTAGCGTACAACAGTTGAGTGTCGAATATACAATTTAACATTCCCTAATGCACTCTGTCATCTGTTGTCTGAGAGCATTGTAAATTTAAGAGGTAATTAAATGTCAACTGTAGGTGGGCCGGCCTAACCGCTCCCTCTCGGATAGTAGTTAGTAGTATGCATCGTGCAATGCATGCATGTTTGTAATTCATATTTATAATGGGAAAATTGTGAATACATTACATACAACCTACAGCATTCGTCGTCAACGCAGGCACAGGTGACAGTCACCAGCAACCAGGTAATTTTGTATTTCATAATTGACTTACACGACACGCTGAATGACACCCATTCTGCTTAGGAAATATTCCGTAGAAATGCAAGACCCGGTCAGAGGTTAGCGTCACGTTGACCAGCTATTACGACGCACCAGTTGACCAGTTGTTGTTAGTTACGGACTACTGCTGACTGCTACTCGTACTTTGACTTGGAATTAAAAATTGGAAAAGAGAGGTCCACACGTGGTTGAGTTTGAACGCACCCACGGTTTTCCAAGTATTCGCGGGCTCTATACTTGCCAGGATTTGGGGCACGCTAAGAAAATATCCTTATTCTCATCAACTCTTAATTCGTCAGTAATCGTTCCAATAAATAATCTACACGGTCCGTTCTATTCAGTTACGTACTTATAACCTCATTTAGCAGTCACCTTCGTGAAATTGAACCCCATCCATACCGTGCTCGGTTCATAATGTATAGTTTAATTAATAAAAACATGATTGTAGTAAACTATATGAAAATATGAAGATTTCAGCTTAGTTAGTACAGATATAATATTTTATGGATAAAACTAGTATTAATAATACGAATATAGGAATTGCAAATGCGGTTTCTAAAGCAAAATTCAATGATCTTTCAAACGATCCATACAATTACACTGTTAATTAAGGTTTACTCTCCAGTTGACATGCCATATTACACCGTGGATACGAGGACATCATGAAACAACGCGTAATTTCTTTTTGTGACTATTTCAGCAAAAAATACCACAGGTCGGCAAATGAGACTCATTCCATAGATTTTAGGTTAAGTTTTCCGAAAGGCCCGCAAATTTATAAATTCAAAAGCCCTTCGGGCTTCATCGAAGAGCTAACCTAAACCAACTAGAATTTATTAACCCAGCGGGGCCGACCTGTGAATCTACTTGCAAAGTGAGGAGGGAAACTTGAAGTTTAGCTGAAATAGTCACAAGAAGAAATTACGCCGCCCGGATATACCTGTTAAGGGCTGGGAATTTTTACCATATTTTCATTCAAACAACGCCGCTACCAATTTTAATTAGACTATCTTGTACACTCCCGTTCAATTATTGATCCAGCTTGATTTACTTCTCAAAGGCCTTCAAAAACACGTCCAGGCCGTGGTCGAGTATATTTACGTTGGCGTATGTGCTCTACCGCTTCTATAAGTCCTCTAGTTTTGATTTGGGAAGGTTACCTAAAGTCATGCCACGTTCAGGAACATAGTTAACGTTTTGAAATACTTTGGATATTTAAGTTGAAAGAAATGAGAAAAAAATGTAGAGACTGTATGCATATAGATATGTTCAGTGTCAGTAGAATTAAAAAAGTAAAAGCAAATGAATTTCCGTTGTCATTTAGATTTAAATAAAACCATATCGAACAATTCTACGGATGCGGATGCGGATATTAAAAGTAAATATGTAGTACCTTGAGTGACAATATATTTAATATCTATGCATGTGCTGTTATCTAATGTATAAAATCATTTGTCAGTTGTTATGCCCTCGAAAGGAACAATTTGCTGAGTCATTTCAATAACTATGCGTTAATAAAGTATAATAATTATTTCATGACAATTTCAAGTTGTTTTTTTACACAGGTTTTGGATTTTAAACTTCCACTAGCAGAATATTCAACTTAAATGTTCCTACAATTGCAGGGACCAGAATTATATTGATGATGAGGTAGCGGAAATACAGTGCATGAATTTTATAATAACAGTAAAATTACGCGGAAAGATTTCTCGGCAAGTTCACAACTGACTGTCGTTTGATCCTTTTATTGTTAAACCAGTTGAACTTTGAGCAGTAGTGCCGAAAGCCCCTTGTACTAGATAAAAATATTAGATTCATGAAAATATTTACGATTTAAAGGCGAACATGAATCAAAGCAATTCTGAGTTTGAAACAAAAGACACTGAGTTCAATTTAAATACTCCATCTCTAATGAAGGTAGAAACGGAAGGAGCAAATACGAATTTGAACTCACACTACGGACAGTCACAGAGGTTTAAGATACTAAAAAATGTCGTTGTTATTAGTGCTTCATTCGTGATACTTTTCACTGCTATTGGCAGCATGGCGAATTTGCAGAGCTCGCTCAATCCGGAGGTAGAAGTTTTTGCTCCTAAAATCACCATATAAAGTTTTAGTCATATATGTTACGAATGATTAAAAATATTAAGTTACGTGTAATGCAAACCGTTTTAAGTACCGTTGTGTATATTCATTCTAGGAGGGTTTGGGAACATATTCACGAGCTTGTGGATATGGAGCAATGGTTCTTTCATCCTTAATCCTACCAACATTCCTTATTCAGCGCTACACACTGAAGTGGACACTGGTTGTATCCATGGTTGGATCAGTAATTTCAATTGTACCGCAGTTCTATCCAAGATTCTCAACCATGATTCCGGCTGCAATTATTTCTGGACTGTTTTCAGCTCCGCTTTGGTCCGCCAAATGCACGTACATCACCCAAGTAAATATTGCATATTAATTAGCATTTAAAAAGTGCTTTGCAAGTATTTCCCAATATTGATCAACAAGTTTATGATCAGTTATCTAACATGTGATAAAATTGGTTTATCCTGTACATTTAGATTGGAGAAAAATATGCCGAACAGTTTTCACAAAACCCCGATGTTATAATTACTCGCTTCTTTGGAATTTTTTTCTTCATATTTCAAACTTCGAAAGTCTGGGGAAATCTTCTAGCGACCCAAGTACTGGCAGTTGGTTACTCAAACGATACTGCACGGAAGAATATATCTGTTTGTGGCGTCAACTTTTGCCCCGCAAATGCCCATGATAATTCGGTCATAGTTAAACCGATGAATTTGCAAATCTATACTTTGGCTGGAGTATACCTAGGACTGGCCTGTGTAGCAGTGATACTTGCTGCCGTGTTCTTGGATTCATTGCAACGGTAAACTTGCACAGGTTTCAATTGTTTAGTCATTTACAAACTCAGGGCATGATTCGTTTCTACGAAGTTATGACGAAAATAGGCAAAAGACCGGAACACAGCTGAAGAATCAGCTTATCCCTTTAATGGCTACATTTAAACAAATGGCTAATCCAGTGCAAATTATCCTAATTCCATTGACGGTCTGGTCTGGGCTTGAACAAGGGTTTTATAGTGATGACTTTTATCAGGTACCTACCTATGTAGTTTGGTATTTACTTTATTCACTTAATCCGAAAGCGTAATTTGCTTTCCAATTAATCAGGGATTTGTAGCATGTGCCTGGGGGATTGAAAACCTTGGGTATGTTGGAATATGTTATGGTGCGTGTGACGCAATCGGATCGTTCAGCTGTGGATCCATTGTTCGCTACATTGGTCGGATTCCAGTTTTCCTCTTCGGAGCGTGTTTGAACATCGGCGTAATTATTACTCTGTTTTACTGGCAGCCCGATCCCGGAAGTCCATGGAAATTCTTTGTCATTGCTGCTATTTGGGGTGTCGCTGACTCGATTTGGCAAACGCAAATCAACGGTAAATTCTTATGTGTTGTGCTTCAGTGGCGATTAGCTTATAATGATTGTGATGACTGGATTAGAAATTGGAATTTGGAATCATTGAATTATTATGGTTATCTTCACAGCGTTCTACGGAATAGTTTTTCCAGGTAACAAGGAAGCAGCCTTCAGTAATTATCGATTATGGGAATCCCTTGGATTTATTTTGGCCTTCACCATCGCTGATTTGCTATGCACTAAAACTAAAATGTATTTGCTAGTTGGTATTTTGGGGATTGGAATAACTGGATACCTCATGATTGAATTCTTCAGGCGGAAAATTAGCAATACGAGTGCCCCACCAAATCCGAGCACTCCTAAATAGTATCAAATAGATTGAATTAGAGCATCCAGTCTGTACAGAACTTTAAACCTATTTGAAACTACGTGTATTGTATTGAAAAATTAGTGCATTGAAATTAAATCATATAATTGCCTACAGACTAGCGTATTGTAAATATTGTCCGGTGGTAATTGTTTTGGTATTATCTTGTAACAATTATAAGTGTCCCGTGTCTGCTTTAAGATAGTATAAAATCGGCACAACGCGGTAAAATAATATGCTTTGAAACATATAAACCAGAAAACAACGTTAAAAAGTAAACGGGTTGAATTCGTATTTCCCTTTTCAGCAGCCACTATATACAAAAACATTGTATTCAATATTCAATCTGATAGCGGCACTTATAAGTCTAAGCAGTTATTTTGGAAGTGGTATGTAAACCTTGCAAAATACTTAAGTGAGCCGCGATAACAAAAATCGAGAATATTCCGCGTAGCTGCAAACAAATTACAAAACGAATTTTTATCTCATGGCATACGGTACTTGAAATACCACGACTGGAGATTATAAACATGAACGTGAATAACTTCAGACATATGCGATGAGTGGGCACTTGGTAACATTTAACTGTACACATCAAATGTAGCAAACAAAACTCATCAGTGCGTGTTAATTGTACTGCAGATAAAAAGGATTATTTCGAGAAATGGAAGTAACAAACATTTAGAAGGAATTCGAGGACCGCTGACGATTCATTGGGATGGGACGGCAGCTGCTGGGGCCGTTTTGTGTTTTGAAAGTGGTTCCTCCTGAACGTTGGCGTTCTCGTCACTGTTTAGGTGTAATCTGCATAAAAAGAGTGGGCAGTGTTAAAATCCGCATGGATAATTATTGGTAAAATCGAATGACCGGATAGAACCTATGTTTAAGCACTTTTGGACAGGTTTACTTGTATCAACCTTGGTTAGGTCAGAACCCATTTTAATCCTTAGGCCCTTTTTTTGCTTACACCACCGTTATGCCATTTGGTTGTTAGCTTAACGTTGCCGTCACTGTTTCGACTTTGTCGATTCGATTGACCGTTGATTTGATATCTGATTCAAGTGCTCTGAGTCACATCATAAATTGTTTTTTTTTGAATAATTTCCTTACCGAATTTCTTCTCCTTCGAGCATAGTCCTGTATGTGGCAATTTCATTGTCAAGTGTCAGTTTAATTTCGAGTAATTCTGAATATTCAGCTGTGAGCTTCTCCTTCTGAGCCAGAATTTCAAAATTTTCCTTGTCCTTCAATTTTTTCTCGTTGTCCAGACGCACTCGTTCATCCTTCATCTTCTTCTTAAGTTCTTCATTTGTTTTGTTCAGCCCAGCCTTGTCCCCTTCAAGTTTCGCCAATTTTTCTTTAGCTTCGTCAAACTTCTTACCGAGGTCCTTCACAGCTCTTGTTTTGGCCTCCAGATCAGCCTTCATATGTTCCAGCTGAGTCTTGAATTCCGTTTCCTTCTTGTTGAGCAAATCGGTCTGGACGGCTTTGCAGGTAGCCAATTGTTTAGCATACTCGGCCCGAAGCTCTTCAAGCCTTTGTTGAAGCTTCAATTCGTAGTCCTGTAAACAAACAGTTTATTAAAGTTGAAAACGCAAGCATTTAAGAATCGACAGCTATAAATTGTGCAGGTAATTTAATACTTACATCGTGCAACTTTCCATCCAATTCCTTGGCTTCAATTTCGTATCTAGCTTTGAATTCCCGAACTTCTTGTTGAAGTAGTTCGGATTTGACTGTAAATTCATTTTCTTTATTACGAAGTTGATTTTCGAGGTCAATTTTGGCCAGTGATTCTTTTTCTAGCTCCGATCTCAAATTAGCGATTTCCTTGTCCTTCTTGGTGTTCGAGTCTTCGGCATTCTTTGATAAATGGCAGAAGTTAATATTGTATTTTATTATTTTAGAAAGATGAAACTATATAAGCTATATTAGAAGTTTTAAGTTACCTTTTTGTCCTTTTCAAGCTTTTTCTTGTCTTCATCGAGTTTCTTCAAATCAGCAGCTAACTTTTCATTATCTTTCTCGAGTTTCTTCAATTTTTCAGCTAATTGTTTGGCTTCTTCTTCTTTTTTATTGAGTCTAAATACGGTGTCAGATTTTAGTTTTGCAATAGCTAATTTAAAATGAGTACCTAGCTGTGAGTCTGGTTGTTGCCTTACTTGTCTCTAGTGTCATGAATTTCACTTTTAAGTTTTGCATCTTCAAGAGCCAACTTCTTGTTCTCTTTCTCGGCATCGCCTAATTTCTTACGGTAGTCATCACAGTCCTTCTTGAACGTGGTTTCGACGCGCCTCAGAGTTACCTTCTTTTCTTCTTCAACAGCCACAATCTACGGTAATTTAGAATTTTAAATTAGTCCAAGCTGCTGATACCACGTTAGTCTGTATGTTAATTAATATTACAATAATGAGGACCCTACCTTTTGGGTAAGATTTGAATTATCCTTCTCTAATTTCTGATTTCTTTCAATAATAGCCGCAAATCGATTGTTTAGACCGACCAAGGTATTCTTTTCATTGAGACGAGAATGACCAAGCAGTGCCTTGCCTGTCGCCTGTTGCACAACTGAAAAAGTATTCAAAATATGTTTAAATCGATCTCAAGGGTACAAAACTGACAAAGGGTATTCTGGAAGTTTACCGACCGGAAATAAGCTCTGGTTCCTTGTTAGCTTTAGTACCAGTATTCTCTTGCTTTGGTGGTGCTTCTTGTACCAATTTATCATTTTTTGCAGCCTTGGAAGCCATTTTAAATTACTTTAATATTTAATTGAATTTGTTTTAACGTCAGGGTGTTAATTTAGCGTAGAATGGTTTGAGGAAGACGAAGTGTAACTGCCGAAAACTTGGACAATCCTACATTAATATGTAGAACTGATAAGTAGTAATTTTCAATAGGTAATTATTTATTGCAACTAAATAAATTCGATGAGAGTTTGACAAGATAAGCTTCCTGAAGGACATCGGAATTTCTCATTACAGTCAATTCCAATTGTTCATGTCAGTCCATTGGAATTTCAGGGATTCGACATTCGGACTTGACTTTAAAGGAATTGCCGCAATGTCATTCAAAGTTTATCTGAACAATTTTTTCCTGATAAAAGAGTTACTTGTGTTAGTTAGTATATTGGTATTGCTGTCATGGGTAAAGGAATTGTCATTATCATTGTAAAAATTTGGCCTTCGCTCATAATTCCAGATTCGGGCATGTGGATTCAGCTTTTTTTTATATTCTAGCCGACAGTAAGCTGAATGAATTATCATATTGTCAGCTATATTTACTCGAAAATTTAGCTTTTTGCTTTTGTTAGCTCTTCCGAAAAGTTACGATTACAAACTGATAAAAGTGCGAACCTTCAGAAGCTGTGGATTGGATTTAATCAATCCCGGAATTGATGAAAACATGTTTTTGACTTGCCGAAATCGAAGGGTTCACGGCCCAAACCCACGATCAGTCTCTACTGTACTGCTAGTCCCTACTTACAAGGGAAAATCCAATAGAAGTAATAAAACATTACATAATTCTGTTTGAATATTTCATAGAACAGTTCATCAAGACTTGATCAATGGAAATCGAACCGCGTACTATTGTATTAGGGTAATATACAAATGCATTGAGTATCTAATGAAAAAGACCCTGAAAACAGATTTTCCTACATATTGCTAATTATAATAATGAATCAATTATAATTGCCCGAGTACATATTTTATGAATATTAGCAATGGGTTTCTTCAAATTGTACTCCTTAGAATTAAGCGTTTTTATCTCGTAGGATCTGGACAAAGACGAATATCCATTTGAATCAAATCTCTAGATGGGACACATACTTCTGCACCACTCGAATAAACAGTAAATGTTTATCTAGATAATCTTCTGATACATTATGTTGCTCTCCAATACTATAGTAATACTATTTTTCCAAGTCTGGCAAGTACTTGCATTAGGAGACACGCTATATTTTGCAAACAGAAATAAATACGAGTTTATCTGCAATAACACAGTGCATCAAGGATTGGGTCATATAATTCAACCCTCAATTTTCAACAATTTTCCACCATTCATCAAGTTTTCCCTTGCCACGGACGCCAAAACGGTACTTCCACCATCGATCCAGAAATCTTTAATCTGGTGTCGTACTGTGCCATTGGTGAGCGACGTTGTTCGAAACACAGGTCTACGGCTTGTTAATAATCGGGGTTGCGAAGATTGGATTGGATTTTTTAACGGTAAAATAGTCAAACGCCGTCAACCCAAAACGGTAATTAAACAACCGTATCAGCGCTACAATCAATTCCCTACATCACAAGAACTTTGCAGTAAAGACAGGTTTTGGTTAAATGCTCAGAAGAAAGTTGCTAAGTTTGGATTTCAAGACTTTGATTTTCTGTTTGAATCCTACGCCTATCCAGCTGAAATTTTTCAATTCTACCAAAGAAATCTGTACAACGCTACAAAAGACGACAAAACATGGATTTTTAAACCGAGCAAATCGACAAATAGCAGAGGCATTACAGTATTTAACGGTGTTTCTGAATTTCCCTGGAGGTCAAATGCAAAATCCGCTGTCATTCAAAAATATCTTACTAACCCCCACAAAATAGATGGTAAACATCGGCTGAGATACAGAACGTATATCGTCGTAACAAGTTTTCATCCCTTACGAATTTATCTTTACGAGAACGGAGACACGAATTTTGAACTCGGGACTTGTGATGCGAAGGCCCTGTTTGCGTCAAATAAAAATATTTTTAAATATTGGGCCAGTCAATTACATGACGTCAAAAAGATTCAACTGAAAATTGAGGATGCTATTATTAAAACAATGATGATTGGTGAAAAGAAAATTACGGAAGCATGTTACAAGGATCTAGGCAACAAATACAACGCCTATCAGTTCTGGACTGCGGATTTTACTTTTGACAAATTCCTTCAACCCTTGCTCATGGAAGTAAATCGATATGGCACCCTGGAATATGTTCACAAGGAATCCGCTCTGGCTGTAATTCCAATGTTGACGGAAACACTGAATTTGGCCGGCTACCATTTTCCACCAACATTGTCCAAGGAAGGACGTCGACTTCTCAAAGAACAATTGATGCAACTTAATCCAAAACATGAGGGCGGGGTTGTTTTCAACCCTAAAATTTATTCCTTTGCTCAGTCAAAAAGCAAACGAAAACTGCATTTTAATAGTATTGGCTTCGGAAATCGATCCAGTTATGTTAATCAAATACTGAAAGGCTTGGAAGAAATCGATATTCATGAGCTTATGATAGCGGAAGATGAACTTAGTAGAATATTAAACTATCATCGCATATTCCCAACGTCTGACACGTTTAGGTAACTCTAGTTTATAGTATTTATCAATTATCGCTTGACCATGGGCACTACTAAATATTGATTATTGATTAATGAGGATAATATATTCGTATTAGTGCACGATAAATTTTCTTGACTATTTCAGGTATTTGAAATACATTGACTCCGAGCCATACCCTTACATGGTACAAGATGCTTGGGAGCACAAATATGGCAACAATAGGAGTGCAAGAATCGAATCACTGAAGGAGCACTGGCGGAAGAATATATATTTATCTAGCTAAGGCAATCAATAATAGGTATTATTCAAGGGTTACGGAAGTTACAGTTTTGGAACTAAATGTAAATCTTGTATCTTGCACGAATTAAAATTACCTACTCAATATCGTCAATGCATCCCATTTCGGGCTAAATTACCTATGTAGTATATGGTAAATAATGTTTCGAATATTCTACCTTCTAGTACTGAAATAAGCAACCATCGCGCCAAAGCGAAAGGCTTATTTCAGATTATCAGCAGTATGTGTCGTTGTTCACTGGTTGTACTAGTATAACGAATAACGGATTGGGTACAAGTACGAGTTTTCATCCCGTATATTGTGTATTTAATATTCATACCGGGAAACAACCGCGAAAGTGCAATTATTCACTGTTTTTTTACTAAGAATAGGCAACTCAATAAACAGACTAACAGTGCCTACCCGTTTGGTTATTTATTAAATTTGGGTTGCATCAACAAAATTTTACACTATTCATTGACCAGAAAGGATGATGAGTGTCGAAGAAAATTGGAGGTCAGTGGAACATGGTGAAAGGTAGTATATACAACAGAACAATAATTTGCGTTTTAGTTTTGAATAAAAAGACAAGACGATTTGCGTTTTTATCGATAAAATCTGGGTGCTACAACTCGGGTACACACCGCTTTAATTTCACTACTACACTATTTATGAACTGTCCCCGTGGATATAAGTCATATTGGAGCTCAGCAGAATTAGAACCTTG
>JAQFYT010002171.1:0-13668 GCA_034694925.1 Ceratophysella denticulata | reverse complement strand
TGTCCAGAAGATTTCCAAGATATGGGCTAGGAAGTGCGGTCAACCATGCTCCTGACTCTTTTCTCTGTACGGCGAGCATTCTGGCTTTCGCTTCATGTGTTTCTGCAGATTGCATGACGACGGCTGATTGAGCTTCAATGACAGGTAAATCCCACATTCGTTGTTTATTAGAAGCAGGTTCTTCAGCGACGCCAGTGGTAAGGGTCCACGAAAGCAGGGCTTGGGCTCTGAATGGATCAGGGATTGGTAGGAACTGTTTAAAGTTTGTATATTCGTGACAAATTATCGATAGCCTGATAAAACTTGATTAACTGGAATCTAGTAAATAATTAAAGCTAATGAGACGTGTATAGAATCGGATTTGCAAAGCAAATAGGCACAATGGTTATTTTTATCAGGGTTTTTAAATATTACAAGTATGTGCAAATTAAGTAAGTATTTATAATGGCCAAACATAAAAGATAATTCTTGGCCTTGAGTGTAGAGCCAAAATCTTGTTTCGTAAATAAAATTTTTTTCAAAAAATCCAACATTTTATTTATTTATTAAAATTGACATTTTCATATACAAACTTCATAAAAATAATCAACCAATAATTAAACTTGAAATGTTATAAACCTTCATCTCTTTATAATCCAAATTGTAACCAGGTCCAACACCATATTTAATTTCAGAATGTTTCTCATGCTCCCGAGTCATGTCCTTAATCGCACATATATCACATATATTTCCAAATTCTACATATCATTTGCCAGAACGGCCTGATAATTACCGACCCTTAAAATATTGACAGAAATGACCCGAACAAAACCAGTTCTGCTATTAAATCTAAGCAACTCTTAAGTAACAAATTTTTGCCTAAAGTTTAAATGTCGACAGCCAGAGGACCCTAAATTCGATGAACTTTGACACGGCAACTGGTGTAACTGCTAACCTTCGAAGTTTAGCGAATCGTGAATCGTTCTGGGTCTTTTTATTTTTAAAAAAAGTTTATTTAAAAAAAAATATTCCCAAGTATCCATATAAGTATAAATTAATAGGTACTTTGTATTTAGCACTCTACATTTTCATCAATCTCTTTTGTGGATATTTCGGTAAACGTTATAACCTTGGTATTATACGATCCGCCTCCGCCATTAATTTCTTATATGCTGAACCCAGGCCAGCATGGTGTATCCATGCTGGCCTAGGCTGAACTAACACATTATGTTTGAGTGGTATTTAAAGTGGCACTGAGTATATTGAATTATCACTGAGAATCATGAACTGGCGCTAAGTCGAACCTAACTCAAATAAGCAATAAGTCAGTGCCAATCTATGATTCTCTAGTGCCAAATTCATGATTCTCAGTGCCAAATAAATATAAACTTATTATGTTTATGTACATAATATTGTCCGCTCCATGTCCTAATAGTCTTTCGTTTCTGTCACCGTCACCAGCCGCGATTGAACATTAGCACGAGAGTACAAGGTTTTTTGGATTTGTGCCTGTTCTGGTGGAGACAATTATTTTTAAATCCGAGGACGCTAATTACGATGCATATTTTGTACGATATCGGAATCGATATCGAATTTTATCTCAGTCAGTGATATTTTCTAAAGATCTAGTGTTTCTGATAATTGAAAACAGTTAGCATTTTAGATAATTACTATTTTAATATGACTATACATGTACACACCGTAATTCAATGAAATCTCCTGTATGCCTCAAATTATTAATATTTAAATCCAGGCAGAAACAACAGTGCAGATAAGCATTTTTTATAACGAAATTATAGGTCATTTATTTTTCCACAAATAAAATCGTATCTCATAATGATAGTTATAGTTTTCCTATGTAGGAATGGTATTACGTATTTCCGAATCTTAAACAACCATTATTTCAAGGTTTTCAAAGGATGCATAGAGCCGTTTACATATTTTTTTATGTACAATATACATCACTTAATGATATGAAGATATTCACTCCAAGGCACCTACATTTACATATAAGTCATAAAATCACTACTAAGAACAATCCCTTTCAAAGACAGTCTACGTAAATGCAGATTCTTAGATTAGAGTCAACACGGTAAATTAATATATAACATTATTTAATAGCAGCATGTCCCTTATCGTATATTGGTATTGGTAGAACATAACACAGAAATGTACAAGACAGACACCCCAAATAATAGCTGGAGCTCAAATGAGCTAAATTTTTTAGAATTAATTAATTAATTAACCCTATATATTACTTTTCATCAGACATGGGTTTAAATCTGGTTAGTGTAGCAGGAGGGGTGAGGAGCGTGTCAACGTCTTCGTCTTCGCCTTTGTATGGTTCTGGTTTGGGAAGAGACCAAAATTAATAAAAATATATAATAGAAGAGCTAACTACAAATATATTATAATTAAAATGGTGTATAAATAAATTCTACTATTATTAGGTATTACGTAGATTTAAATTGAAACTTATATGTACAAATTTATTGAGTTTTAAGCATGCATAAATTAAATTATAACAAAAAAAAGCGGCAAGGCGTTACAATCGATATTTCAAAAAAGAATTTGAATTTCCGCGCTGACGCCTAAAAATTGCATTGCTTGTAATGGACTCTCCCAATGCTATACAAGATTCTAGCCGACACGTTGTGATTTACTTCAGTTCAAGGTTCAGATCTATTTTCAAGAAAAACCAACAAAACTTTTTTTTCTTTTGATTGAACGGTATATTAGGTTATTAAAACCTATTTTATTAATTATTTAACAAATTATATCTCTCTCGGCTCTCATGATATTCTTCTCTCTGGGTATTTTTTGATTTTCATTTAGAAAATAATTTAGATGTTTTTAGATGTTACGCACTTTTTGGATTATTTGAATAGTCAGTATCATTCTTCTTGGCAAACTCCGCAATGACTTCCTTGTAAATCTGTGGATCCACATTACGGCCCAACATGTACAGAACCCACCAGTCACCCACGGACACTTTCTTGGACACGGACTCGACAGCATCTTCAGGGACCATACGGTTCCGGGCATGCATGAGACGGGGACGAAGTCGGGGGAAGAAGATGACCACGGCACGGAAGACAATGATGAGGGCACAGAGCACGGCGAGGATAATGAACCAGAACCAGAGGAAGATGTACGTCTTCTCGTTCACAATGTTCAAGGGAAGAATACAAATGGCGTCATGCTTCTCAATGGTGGCTGAAGGACCGAATCTGGAAAGAACAATGAAATTCAAGGTTTAGTAATTTAGCTACATTTCTGGAAACAGTAAGTATTTCAAAAAAGCATGTATTTATAAAGTGCTGTTATCGGCTTGAAGTGTCGAACAAACAAAATATTGAATAAGAAATTAAACCAGGTATGGTATATTTGCTTATGAATTTGTGCTTAAACTAATAACAAATTGATAAGGATAAGAGGGACGCCTAGATAAATCCATAAAAAATACGAGTTCGTGTGTATTCGCACCATTTTCCCACTGAAACTGAAACACAGCGAATCTCACACTGGCCATGTGCAAAAATAAACCCAAAATAAACAACGAATCTCGTGTAAACTCGTGGATTCCCCGTTTCCCGTGTAAATGTGCTTTAGTCTGAGAAAGGGAAGTGTTCAAGTAAGTCGGGCGGGGTTCGTTTCAGCTTGACCCGAAATTCGACAGTTTTGCTTGAAAATCGGCTGAATACCAGCTAATTCTTATTAAAATACGGAAATTTTAACTTACTTCCTGAAGGTACACTTCGTAACGCGAGGAAAGACGTAGATCATGTGATCGAATCGATCTTCTTGATCTTCATCTCCCATGTTCATCATAACATTGAGACCGTAGTTTCTGAAGTCCCCATTGAAGAACCAGTCCATCACGAACATTTGGAAAATAACGTTGACGAAGCAGAGAGCTTCACAGAACCAGTACCGGAAGGCGTAGTTGTTGTGTTGCTGCAAAATTTCAAAATTTCGTAAGTTTTTGAAAATTCTAATTTCCGAAATTTTAGAAATCTTAATTGAAAGCTCACATTTAAATGCTTTATCAGATAGTCCACGAGAATGGATTTCTTGGAAGACTTTTCTTCCTCACTTCGGAGTCCGATATTGAGTCCACAAACGATGGTTTTCATAAGTCCGGCTTCCCAGCTTTCCCAAAGCCATTTTGGGAAATAGCAGAAAATTGCTTGGAAGAAGAGGACGAAGCATACCCATTGGTAGTACGTGTAGTGCTTCTGACCTTTCTCATCTCCGTAATTATTGTCAATACCCAGATGAGCCACGCTTCCGGCTGGTCGATTAAAGGCATCTGCAGAAATTCAATGGAAAAGCTGGTAATAAATCTAATTTAATGTGCGGGATACCGCGCTAGAACACTATATTAATTCATAATCCGAATTTGCAATTTACTTATTTAAACTCCAGACATATCGTGTCATTGCACAAATGACTTTGCTATTCTGACGTATGTAATTCCTAATCAATATTTGAGCTTAAGGTGGGATTACGCAACCGTGCATATAATCACTTGATACTTTGCAGAATTTACATTCAAAATGGCGCACGAATTCGGTTCGGACAATTTCCGCCGTTTTAGAAGATGATGTTATGGCTCATGGTCAAGCACGGGATGTGAATAAGGAAATGAATCAGGAGTGTGTTTGCGTACACATACTCCGAGTGCGGGTTCGAGATGGCGCTTACTGTTAATTTTACACTGACCGGCTGGTGATCATCTCTCTCAAAACTAGCATAATGCCTCTGATACATATTTTATTTTAAATACATATAATTATTTATATACAGCGGTAATCAGTATCAGTACAATATTGGCATTAATTGCATTTCAGTAGTTACGCAAATATGTTGATACGAACAGAATAACCGTCACAATTTAATCGAACAACACCATACGCAATTAATGAAATTCTATATATATCCGGTAAGCCTTAGCCTTTAACGGTATAGTGTTAGAATTTAAAATGATTAAAGTGTTACCGGTTTGAAATTGTATTTTTGATTTAAATTTAATTCTGTATTTTAAAATTGATTAATAATGACGCTTTATGGAGTTAGGAATTTATGAATCGCCGCTAAGATCCAAGTGCGGGACAAGCAACGGTATATTGTTTTAAACCGTAAAAGTATTTCACTGCCGAAATTCGTTCGAAACAACGCGCTTCTTCTGGAAAGAATTAATTGCATTAGCGCATGCTCATTAAACGATGATTAAATTTTTCAGAACTTCTTACCTGGCATTGTGAAGGTGGTCATAATCCAGCAATAAGTATTGACGACATGAGCTGGAACGCCATCGACAATACACCGAATTGGCTGTCCCACAAATTGTGTCATGGTAATAATCATGGAGAAAGCCATGAGCAGCACTGTAGTAAACGTACAGTGAATCCGAAATATAGGATTATCAATCACAATTTCCTGCCGCTTGAAGTAATCCTTCAACCCCGTGAATAACGCATACATCTTGAAGCCGGGTAATTAAACTTGAACACAATTTAACAAAAAATTAACTTTTGTTTTTGACTAAAAACCAATATAATTTTTTTTGAGGAAGTAAACCAACTAATTAATTATTCAAAAATTCAAGTGGACGAAACACAGCGCACCGCGGCGGAGCTGTAGGCCTTCGCAGGCTCGTCAGATACTGCCTATCTTATTGTTCAAACGCTTCTACTGGGGGTAGAATTTTGGAGGTGGTTCGTACAGAAAATTGTTCACCTTCTGGGATCTCACTCATCGCCAACCCAACAAAACCTATAGAGGGTCTACTGTGTACTTCTTAGTTAAAGATAACTTTAACAAGGGAAACAACTAAGGAACGAGGGATCTACCCAGCAGCCTGAATGATGGGGGGAACAACTAACCAAACCAAAAAAATATTAAACGCAGCAGTGTTGTCGAATTGGTAGCTGCTGGGCTTTTCCTACACGAACCACAGAATTGTGGCTAAAATGCCACCCCTAGACCAAAATGGACGGATGATCATATTTGACGTACATATATCCCACTTCTTCCTTTAAGGTTTTACCAGGAAGGCCGGGTATGACGCCTGCAATACAAACCCCATGACATGAGGGTTCGAGTGAAGCGAGGGTTGAAAGCAAGCTGCATTTTGCATCATACACAATTGGAAAGCTTAAGATTGTAATACGAAATTAAAAACTCGCGCTAAAATACTGTCAGTTTATGGCCACAATAATACGACAAGTGGTTTCCCGCGCTAATTTTAAAGTTTTCCCGCGCAAACTATACCGTGACTAGTAACGTTGCTAAAGTTTGGGGCCTGGAGATATAATCCACTAGGAGCGGTCCCTTGTGATCCTTCAACAATTTGGCGCAAAATGTGCAATTCCAACGTCTATACTCTTAAGTTTTGAGAGAAAAATAGCAGAATTACCGCTAGTTACAATGGTCCTGTTTAATTATGATTATGATTAACCTTGAGTTCGAATATTCGATGAAATGCATTGGACTCCATTTGAGCTCAATTTACGAAATTTAACGCAAAAACTTGTTACGTGTGTTTCCTTTAAAGAAATCCACTTCTAATTTTGTAATACGTCCTTAAGCTCTGTTGTAGCTTAGCTCATTCACTCATGCATTCTTGGAAGGTTTCGTTATTTGAGGCTTATTCGAACTTTTTCCGAGTTGTTCTGGTCTGGTCTGGTCTGGTGTATTGTTACACACGTTATGCGTGTATGTATACGACCTCCAGGCTACAGGAGTTGATAACAATGCACAGAAAACCCTTCGTCTCGTGACTGCTTTTTCTCAGGTCATTCGCACTGCAAACTAGGGTTTGAGTTGCATCAGGCCCAGGTAGGTAATAACGGCTCGCGACCATCAAATCAGAATCAACCCAGGAAGCTAAATTATTATCTCTGCAGTACGGTGTGTGTCGTGCCCTATCAGCTTACCTGAACCTGCATCCAATTATCAATTACCAATGAGAAATGAGTTGAATTCCATTTGGGTCATTCAATTTTAGGATACAGGCAGATGTTCGTTTTCATTGAAAGTTCAGGGCTAGGTAAACGAAGGCGAATCTGATGAAATTCGTGACTATTTTTGCAGCATACGTATAACTTGAAATCACGCGGAAGATCACATGGTGTCGAAACACATTCTTTTGCTCCCCGCCGGATGGATGCCCCTCTTTGTATTTCGTCAGGAAACATATACCCCTCGTGTATAGCGAAATTACTGGAAAATATTAAAGTCTGGAGATTTACGCCTTGAATAATCATGTGGTTTAACCGAAACAGTGAATATATATATGATGTAATGCAATGCGTACGATGAATTACGACCTGGCTGAACCATATTAAACGCAGCACGAACCCGACTCTGGGTTAAGTGATCCATGAAAATGACACAATATGAATCCGTAGAATTGTTGCTAGGTTCGGATCTCGGAAACCCTTATTACCTCTTGGGTTGATAAATCTGAAGATCAACTGGTGTATTGCCGTACTAATTTATATTATGATACTCGTGATAAAAACGAGTAATTTTTCACACGACAGACATGCATCGCCGCTTAACATTCTGAATTCTGATATTGCTTCCCATATAGGCAGGGCATGCAGAAGTTTAGGTTAATAATTCGTAAAAGAATGAATAATTATGGTATGGAGACCACGTAATAAATCCTGTATTGGAATTAGCTTTAGTAATGTACAAGGTAATGAAATTAAAATATCTACACGGAATATGCGAAAAATCCAGTTTTCGTACATGCCTCGTGTTCACGTCTCATTGAAAAATTATACATCTAGAATACAGTAATCCGGCCATCGAATCTTCGTCGCCGTCACGTCATGCATAAGTCATTGGACTGGATATCTTAGCTTTGAGTATTGCTCTAATACTGTATCTTGAATGAAATATCAACGTTGTCAGGGCCGGCATTCCATAACCCGTAAGACACTACCCTAAATTGACGGATTGAAGTACAACGGTCATATGTAACGTAACAAATATCACGGTTTCAAGAAAAATGACTCGTGGACGTGATCCGCTTAAAATTCCGAAGATGAATCAATACAAAGGAAACTATCTACAATCCCGATGATTAATCCACTATGAACAGTTTCTCATGCACGAGCACAGCCCACGCCACGTCACATCCATTGTTTTTGGGAATCCTCTGGAAGATTATTCAGAGCCACGGACAAGGCATCATGGATCACGGAATATTTTTAAACTTGAGACACGTGAAAAGACTCATAGTAATAATATGTTATAATTTTATAAGGTATCCATTCGCAATATGTACAAGGCTAATAGGGATCGAATGAGCGGTAGACTTTGACTCATAAATTGAAGCATATAGCGTCAAAGCGTCCATGTGCGTGACAAAACTGAAATTTGGTTGAGACTTTGAGGCTTCTGTAAATTTCTAAATATAGCCCCATGTAAAGCATGGCAATACGCAGCTAAAATTACATGAATGAACAGAGGAAATGTTTTCGACAATTATACGTGACAATGTGACACAGGCAACAAAGTATGTACAGTAGCCAGATGAGGAAAACACAATATAATATACTAAAGCAAAGCGTGTGTGCGTTGTAATTGTAAACAAGAAAATATCCTTATCGGTACGGTTTTGGTTAGGGTCAGGGTAAGTGTTGAACGCATACGCGAGGTTAATTTTTTGTAGCTGGTAGCAGGAGGAAGTGTGTATTATTTACGATTATTGCTCCAGGAAAAACCACAAAAATACAAAATATGAAAATATTCCTTATTAATCGTTAGTTATGCAAATATGAAGGCTTGCAAAAAACATGATCTTGTAGCTTGGAATTATGCATGTACCTAATGATAATTACGAGTACCCATGTCAATTTGGAGGCGTTGTACACTACACTAATAACACGTGTAGCGATGCAAATTTTTTTTAAAGTACACGGGCCAGGTAATGCAGATGTAAATGCATACAGGTGCATCAAAAATTACGTATTTTGAGGCCATTGCATTGTTACACGGCATTAAAACATAGAAATCATAAGTGTTTTGTGCGGTTTGGTGAACTGGTCATTTCCAAATTTGTCTCACGATTTAGAAAATATTTGGCTCAAAATTTATTTATTTTGTGAACATATCCATATACTCGGGACCTTCGAAGGAAATCATTAACAATATGCAATATGCTGTACATCCTTCGCGTGCTTGGAATAATCAATCTGGTAAGTCAATTACACTTATAAACACGAGATCATGTTATAAAGTTAAAACAATGCCGCAAATTGTTGAATTGACAGGCTTTAAATTCTGTATTTGATTCCTGGATAGACGCTCACAGTTTATCGTGTCTCAACATTTCCCTGGGAGACCGGAAGTGACGCACATTTACGGCCGTGCATCATTGTGAATGATCAGTATTTGGTTTCTGTGATTAAAATCCTATGTAAGTTGCCCATGCCATGTTATTACGGAATTTCTAATTAACGCTAATTTATTGGTTATTATCCAAACATTTAGGTGTGATTTACAACGCGAGACTCTCTCTTAAAATCGTATGGGGAATCCGATTATTCTTCACGTTGGTGCTTTTCATCAAGGTAAATAATAATTATTTTATCTTATATACAATTATTGTATATAAAATATTAACATTTATTCGATCAAATTTCAAGTTTAGAAAATTTTAAAAATTTGAACTTAGAAAATCCGGGATTCAGCAAGCTGCTATGAATTCATGTTTATTGCCACAGTGGCTGAAATATGTATCAAGACCTACTTGGTACATACCGGCAGCATGGACTCCCCAGGTCTATTTCAATTTGTAATTGAGATTATTATGGTTTGCGTACTTTTTGCTATTTTGACCGGAAAGAGCTCTAATAAGCAACGAAATTTGAAGAAAACCATGAAGTTTTATAGCCTCCCCGTGTGAATATTTACAATTTACGTATGTATGGATATAAATCATCATTGCCTACGTCATTCGTCATTTATTACTTTTGCATAAACACTATTAAAATACCCTACGCACTGCATTTCCGCAATGCTAAAGTTTTTATATCATTTTCATTTACTATTATTTTGACGGCCAGAAACATAAATTTGATTCTAAGAAGTGCATTGATTTTTATTGACTGTAGGAACTGTATTGAATTACATTGCAGACATTTGTATGGTTTTGTTGTCTATACAAAAGTAACTTCGCGTTACGTTATCTGTATGTAGGACACTGGGGTACCACATGCACCGCAAAAATAATTCTGCAGTTGCCAGTCGTTGGCACCGTTAATTCTGTGAATACATACGTATTTTACATAGAACAGACATTGACTGTATGTACTTCGCACGTGTAAGAAATACAATTCCATCAGCCATGCACTATGTACGTAGCTCGGAGTTAAGTGCATGATCGTGAATAGTACTATGTTCAATTACTGTTTTATCAATTACAGCTCAATTTCAAAGTTACAAGTTGGAAAGCAGACCATTAAATCCGCGTTACGTATATTATTTTTATTGAATTTTTAAGACCAACCCCAATACTCAACTATAAAAAATTAAAAATAGGAAGCACATAAAACTTTTTTAAATATTATTGGCCACTTTGTATACGCGTGCGCTGGAATATTCGCAACGCGGCGGCGGCAAAGATCTGTAATAAACGCCAAGCGAATATTTTAGACATAGTAATTGACCATTTTAAGCTTTTTTTAACTTAACATACAATAATTAGACATAGTTTAAAGGTCTTACCACGAGCACGGCTAATCCAATGATGAAAATGGTCCCCCAGCGAAATCCAATGGCGTCGTATAGGACGCCAGAAACGACCGGGCCAATTGAATTTCCCAAACTGAATGTCGCGGTATATAGACTTGAAACGAGGCCGTACGTTCGGAAATCGTTAGGGAAGCCGGCAGCACTAGTGCGAATAAATCGTGAATAATAACAGAACTTCGAAAAATTGTATGTTTTAAATATGATTAATTGAGGATGTACAGTGCAGCTTCGAGTGAATGGTGATATGCCGTCATAATTGAACCGCCAATTCCAATTCCGTGTATGGCATAGCCGGTAAATCCCGCCCAAGTTGCTCTAAGAAAGCAATGTAAAATTGTGAAGATCGCTGTTGCTACTTCAAGGTTGAAATTTGTGCGCAGATTACCTTTCATACGGAATGAACGGTAACGGTCCCAGCAACGAGAACCCAACAATAATAAAAAATGCTCCGATCATTAGAATGGTAGACTTTTCCAAATATTTCTTATCGGATAAATGACCCCAAACTGGACACAGTACTGTGTAGATAACAGTACCCGAAGAAAATAGTGCTCCGGTCATTGTAGGAGATAATTCGGAATACTGCGTAATCAATTACGTTAACCGAATGTAATTTACATTATCATGTTTTGATACGAAATATTGTTTCCTTACGTGTAACTCTAATGTGGCCGTAATGAATCCAATACTGGCTGATGCTGTGGACATGCTGAATATAACTAAAAGCACGGTGGGAATTTGAAATAGGCTAATAAAACCAGAAGCCGTGGAAAGATTGTCGATATCATCAGGTTTTGAAATTACACTTGTAACTTCATCAGGTAATTCTGGGTTTACTTTCGGAGCGAATATGAATAGATTTACACCGGAAGCTAATAGAAAGCTACCGACAATAACGTACATGAGTGTGTATCCGATTACCTAAAAGTAAAAACGATTTGATGAGCGAAAAAATATCAAATTGTTCGGCAAGCCAAAATAATTCAATAGCTTACTTCTACGAGCATTCCACAAAGTGTTGGACCTACAATGGCGCCGATGCCGAAAAAGATTTCAAATAATCCCTGGAAATAGTATGATTTACATGAGTAAATATTAAATTAAATCCGTAAATCCATATTTAGCATTTTACCATACTATAGCAGTTGAGATTGATTCTGGAACTTCAATGGAATACATGGTAAATACTGAAGGGTAAATACCGCCGTCAAAGGCTCCAATCAAGCCTCGGGTCACTAAGCATAGTGCAATGAAGGTGACACGATCTTCTATCAGATCTAAACATCTGCACGGGATAGTTTACAGTTTACCATTAGCTTATTTAAGGTACCATATTGGACGGTTCCGTGAGTGCATTTATTATTTTTACCCAAATATAATTGTAAAAATGCCGATGGCACAAACGCAGGTATTCACGACGCGTTGCGGACCAAACCGTCGAATCTAATTTTAAAAATATTTTTAACGTAAACAACATTGCAAGTTTTATATGATTTCGTCAAGTGTTTTTGTGGTCAATTTACTATTTTCTTCCCGTAAATAAAGGACATCAGGAAGGACACAAAATCCAGAGCTGAAATAACGAATCCAATCTCAGTGGCCGTAGCTCCTTTGTCTTCAGCCTATGCATCGTTCGATTTAAATAATACCGGAAAAATCGTCATGCTTACAAGCCTAGAAAGACAAATCGCCAAAAACTCGTCACTTACCTCTGGCGGGAAAAACGGCCCCACTATAAGTGTCGTAACACCACGAAATATCCCACTGAGTCCATATAGCCCAAATATCAAGAGATGTCGTTTCGTGAATCCAAATATAAGTTTCTGTGGCACTGGGCTCGGACTATTATTTCCACTAACGTCATGTTGACTTGTATTACCCTGAACTTCAAATTCCGTGATATTTTCTTCACTGGCTCCGAATTCCATGGTAAATAATTACTACGAGCTTGAAAGTACCGCTGTGTCTTCTGTTTGATGGACAGGTTATGAAAACACGTGCTCAAACTGTGTTTAGCTGATAGATTAGATAACTGTGATGCTGATTGAATTGTAATGAGCTAGACTCCAAAATACAGACAATAGGAAGTAACATAACCAATAGATTATGCATAGCCATTTACTTGAGGATTCCCCGATGAACCATGAAGTGGTAAAGTGGAAGACAGACACGAATTATACAATACAAAATACAATGTTATAAAGTTTCAAGCATTGAGTTCACGTTCACGATAACACTCTTAAAGTATATACATAGCTAAATGTAGTATAACGGTATTCGATTATTAACACTGTGAAAGAGAAAGCTCTGATATGATTCTGTATTTTACTTTTGTCTGTATCTTAGGTAGGTACCTACATACATTATACTGCGCTTTCTAGGATCGTCTGTCGTGTGACAAAACTTCTAGACTTCTTCGGTTCGGTATATAGCACACCAGGGGCACAATAAGGTACATATAATGGTAGCTGATCCACATCTGCAAATTTCCACGTGGAGGCGCCAGATATAGCACATCAGACAAATTATCCTGAAAACGAAAACTTAATATGTAATCTTGACATCGACAAAAAGACGGCTTCGGCATTTTCCCACGCGTAATGGAAGCTTTCAGAAGCGCTACGGAAAATTTATTGGGTATCCATACGTACCTAGCTGACCCAGCATAAAGTGACAATTTGAAACACAAGAGTCAATGGAAGCAGAACCTTCTGTATACTTTAGGCGTAGTTCATTGTAAACTAAATAGAAGCATGAACGATTCTGGAGTTTCTGGCGGTGCGGAGTGCACGGTCCTGCTGTGAACTTTAATTTTTCATTTTAATCTTTCGTAATTCGTTTAAGTGTCTTGTTCAGCCCCACCCACGTGTTAAAGTCTCATAAGAAATGAGTTTGCGGCACGGCTTATTTCGTCGT
>JAQFYT010002170.1:0-13668 GCA_034694925.1 Ceratophysella denticulata | reverse complement strand
TCCCGCGCACTCTGGCGAGCTCGCAATTTCCGCCTCCGGCGAAACCAATTCAAACTTTTAAAAAATACACCTTGTATTCACCGTGTACACGCAATCCTATAACAGATGCAAATGATTTTGAGTCGAAGTTTTGTTTAGATAATTTGAGTTTTACTATTCCAAACATAGGGATTATCGGATTTCACAAAGCTAAATAGGGATTGTTTCTTTACACCTAACAACATCTATCTAACATTCTAACTTTTGGGAACCACATATAATGAGTATTTCCTTGTTTTGTTAGCACACATGTTAGAAAAAGCTCTTGCGACATTCATATAATATCGGATCTCCGATCAGACATCTTGCATTACATAAATTCCCACGATATAATTTCTAACTATACATATTTTAATTCCAATGACGCTTAACGTGCGTAATGGTCGCACTACATATTTCCGATTACTTATTCCTGTGCAATGTTTTAACCTATGCTAGGACACGATAGGGATTTGCATTTTAATTGTTGATCTGCGGAAGCTGCCTTGAAATAAACAAGCATGACTGTATCTGCAGTATTATCTATTAATTAACCTAACCTGAACTGGACCATCGTTTTTAAAAATATGTTTGTATTTTTGGTGTACTTACTTGTTTGATATCGATTTCGAGTTGGCTAAGGTTATATTACCAGCCCAATTCAGGCTTATATCATGGAGACATCACATATCAATCATATCAAATCGGCATTTCATCGGAAATATGTGTTCTACATATGTGCGAATTTGATTCATTTTGTTTTAAGGTTTGCACATTAAATTATCGGGATAATCTCCATTAGTATCCTTTAAATAATACCACTGAACAGGTACACACGTTAACATTTAGCGGAAAGTATACGGAATATTACATAGGGTACATAAATAAAATCACATTGATTTAACCACACACTTAAATCTGAAATGTAAATTCCTCATAAGTGGGCGGCGGTGTTTCCGGATCTGGATTGAGGCTTTGGGCCACGGCAATGGCCACCAAATCCTTTTCCTGCATTTCCTTCTCTGTCTCATTCCCTTTCCAAACTTCATTCGAGAGGTCAGAGGTTATCTGATTCAAATCTTCCCCGCTCTCCGTAATCTGATCATGGTTCGGTAACGGTAGGTAGAGGGCGACATTGTACGGCGGTGGCTGTTGTTTTTGTAGCAGGGATGCGGCGGAATTATGGAAATGTGGACAGCGTCGCGGTGGGCGTCCTTCAATGGGAAGGCTGATTAAGTGATGACCTCTCCGACCCGAGCTACTACTCACGAGGGCGGAGTGGAAGACGCAAGAGTGCGTGGGTGTGGATATTGGGGAAATTCCCTCAGGGTGTCGGTGTAAGTTCCGAAACGGGCTTTCCGTCACGGCGGCCCCGAGACTCTCCTCGTCCTCAGCTGGGTCAAGGAAGAGGTCATCGGGGTGCCCGGCACCGTTCCGTGACCCCGGTCGGGCGGAGTGGAGAATGTGCTGATTGAACTGGCGGAGTAAGTAGGCATTGGTGCGTTTCCGGAGACAGGCCACGCCCGTGAAGAAGAGTGCCATGGCAAAGGCCAGGAAGACGAGCTCTGTGAAGAAGAAGTAGACGGCTGTTTCTCGGGTTTGACCCCGCCTTGTTGTGTCAATCACACTCGGACCTTCTATCAGGAACTTGGCGGCGACAGTGCAGAGGAGAATGACACCCATGAAGCAGAGAGTTAGGCCGATCCGCTTTGTTTTGGACCATTTGGTCGTGTCCACGGCTTCCGAGGATGAGAACGAGGAGTCGGTTCTCAGCTGAAAAATTAAAAAAAAACTAATTTAGCTAAAACAAATGACGTGATATCATAGATAACGTATTGCATTTGAATCTAAATAGTGTTCAGTTCATTGTATTTGTGCAAAAAAAATCAAAACCACCGAACAAATGTACAAAAAAATTTGGAACAACGCGACGAAGTAATATCTAAAATAAGATCAAGTTAATTCAGTAATTTTTAGGCTGGTCTGGCGAGTCAGCCGCTGATATCTTACTTTCCCGGTATACTGACCAATTGTACAAGGCTAGCTGTCGGGTTAAATTATATTCCGCAAAATATATCTCGTCTCAATTCACCGAATGAAACCCGATCTGGCTCTGAATTCTGGACTTTCTCCAACTTAACTGGACACAAAGGATTATCGAGGCTCCTTTTGTCCCAGTATCCAATTTAGCCTACTGACGCATTCGATTGTAACTCGTAACTAGAGCCTATTATATTCCTGACACGTACTTGCTGTAATTCAGTTAGTGCTGCACGGACAGCGACGTCAGAGGACGTGACGCCACTACTGGAACCACCAGACCGTCTGGCTCCGCTGGATGATCTTCGCCGCCGCTCAGAGCGTGGCACCCCACCAGCTCTCCGCTCTCTCGACTGTGACCTCGACCTTGGCCTTGTCACGTAGATATTCGCCGTACTCCCAGCACTCCGCGTCCTTCTTGTGCTATATGGGCTCATCATGTCTCCGCTCCCTGTGGAGTTATACCCATTCATCAATTAGCGTCATTGAACTCTATAATAGCTCTGCTAATGGATTTATATGGTTCATTCATTACCCGAAATTCGAGTAGTGGTCAATCCAGCCTGTTCTCGGTTACCTGCTGTAATTGGGATTTGGAAACGATGTGCCGGAGAATCCGGCATTGGTGCACTGCTCATGGTCGTGGTTCCGTGACCATACAATGCTGATGATGGGCCTGGTAAATGGGACGCGGAAGGTGGGCGGTAAGACGTGTCTTGACCTCGGAACGTTTTATCACGTTCCCGTCCAAAGGCGGAACTCGAAAAAGTTCCACCTAAAAAAAAATTTAATACATCGGATAAATATAAAATAATTCAAAAGGGGAGGAGCTCCGAATTGGAAATTCTACGCTATTAATTATGCCCGATGTACAGTATTAGATTAGGACTGGATTGATTAAATGCCCAATGCAGTGGTCGGTCGTTGTTATTATTACAGTCCTGAATCACTAATTTTAAATAAACATAGGAAATCAACGTTGCGAATCCTGGAAATCTTACGACAGAGTAGTTAACTTGCTAAATTATAGATAGATCATTTGCTACTCAAAATTTTTACTAATTTGGAACGCTTTGCCAAATGATAAATTATTTAAAACAAAATAAAACTTAAATATATCTATTTCGAACCGTTTTTTATCGTTTATCGTTAATGAAAGACATTGAGAACTTAAAATACGGAAAGCTTGTCATAAATACATAATAATACAATACTGGACTTACTGCTGTAGAAATTCGGGCGTCTACGTCCATACTGAAAAGTTGTAGCTCGTTTGTCAATCCAGAAATGCATTTTTGCAATGTGGAGCTACAAAATTTACGCGACTGATTTCACTCAAGGTTTAAAGTTCTAATTTAAACCAAATCCTTCAGTCAGATTAATGGCCATCATCCGTTCAAGTTAACGATGTCAGCAGCAGATGCAGGCCGTAAAACAAAATCGAAGCACAAACTGGTAATGCTCGACTTGTTTCGTTGACTGTGCGCAGTTGCAAACGGGAAATATTGGAATTTTGTTGAATAATTTATTAAAAAATTTGATTGTAATTGAAAAAAAAAAAAAAATTTGGAACAATTTGGAATTGGTAGCACAAACACCTGTGTTGTGTTCCTTCGAGTGAGCACAGTATGTAATTAATCAAGTATACTCAACGCACGCCTTGAGTCTCAAAAGTCCGAATCCCAGCCCTATGCCCAGAAACTCGGGGAGATTTCTGGGCCAAGAGCCAAAGGAAAGCCAAGACAGGAAATCCGTCTGAAGACTGTACTATCTCCACTCCTAGTGAAGTCTTGGAGTTGACCATGAAGTTCCGAGTTCGGGATCAACCCGAATTCGGTTATAGAAGTGAAGGAGGGAAGGCAAGGTCTTTTCATAAGGAAATATCCTGCCTTTAGCGGACCAGACCTCCTTCTCTTGGTTATAACATGTGCGCATTCCAATCCTAGACTTCGGATCGATTTTCTCCGGGCACCGTACCACACGGTGTACAAAAAACTGTTGAAGTGAGAAATCCACAACCTGGTCGTGGAAGTCCTCAGTTTTTCTTAGGGTATCGGGGTCATGACAAGGTATCTCGGTCAAAATGCTTTGCGGCAGATTAATTGCGGCATCACAAATTTCGTATTTTTAAAGTCACATGTCCCGGCAATGCAGGAATTGACAGGGACACGACAAGGCCACGGCCACCGTTCTACAAGATATGTTAATGGAATGATCGCACGTTCAATGGGTGGCTCGATGGAGAATGCAAAATGGGCCCAAACCCAAATGCTCTATTCGCTGATCACTGCGGGGATAGGTTCAAGCAGTGTGCCATCCAGTCACCGAGAGGTCTTATTTCCGAAATTTTTTGTCATGAATCAGCTTTCCTTGCGTTGTCGTTGACATTCAAAGAAGAATTCAGGCGACGGGCTTATTGTTTGCATTTAAACCAGGTACTACCAACGAGATATACAGGATATGATATATTTACGGTTTTTAGCCAGCGTCATCAACGAGCACCCACTAACACGAACAGGCAGAGGAGTGCAAGGACACTCAATACTTTTATTTTATTACTGAGCTTCGCTGAGCGAGGTTGGAAGCTCGTCAGGAATTTAATTAAATGATACGAGAAATAGAAATGGCTTTAATTTCCGGTAAAATGCTATGCGACTATTCAGGACTGGAACTGCGGAATACTAAACTGCGGAATCAACACATCGAATGGCGTCTTCTGTTATCATTTCGGCAGATTCATATATCTATACAGACGCGACAAGACAAGGGACAATTAACACAATCTTGGTTTGGGTGTAATTTATACGACTAAACTATGCCATATTTCGTTTGTAAAAACAATGCTCTTGTCTAATAATTTCATGCAATCTGCCGTGTATGCATTTAGTTCCATGGATCGACAGAATGCGGAATATTGAGTGTTATCGGTAACAGAATCGAATTCGGAACGGACAAATATCTGTGGATACGTCAGATTTAGTAAACAAAGGCAAGTACGTTGGAATTTCAAGGATGAAGTTGTTTCGACCGAAATAAATTTTTTTTTGCATGACTGTGCGTCATAGTAGAACAAGAAATGCTTTTCTAGGAAATGCGGAAATAACAAACACACTACCCACAGATGCATAATGATTTAAAACAAGATTTTGCATTCTGGAACTCAGAACAGACACGGTTATGTTTGTGAGTCTGTTCAGTTCAATGACAATGTCTACATTTTTCTTTTACGCAGTCCGTTTCATTACTGCGAAAATTCGAGTAATCTTAACTTGCTCATTTGATTCCAAACAACTCGGAAACTAGACACCAGCCAAAATTCGAAGCGTATTCGTAATGAAATAATTAAATTCGAGGGACTTTTCTGCTTACATGCATTGCATAGATGGATATTGAACTTCGAGAACCTACCTACGGTAGGTATTGCATTTCACTTCGTAAACAATATTCTAACTGACACGCTTTTTTATGACAATAAGTCGTCTGATAGCTCCGTACCGTAAATCTTCTGAAAAATGCATTAAAAGTAGTCTAATTTCAATGTGTCACCGATTCCCCAATAACTAATGCTCGCATCTTATGTACACGCACAGCTGTCTTTTTGTGGCATTTAGTCATTACTTGGTGCCACGCTATATTTTGACATATATTTTTGTACTCTAGTGTGGGTGGCATGGCTTATTGTTTCCACACATATAAAATACAAAGTTTATAGTCTCTGCCCCAGCTGTTTATACCTAGCCCAATGTGCAGAATTCGCAGAAACTCCACATTTTCATTGGCCTAGCTTAGAGAAAATTATGTTTCAAATGCTTTGGTGCACAATTTAAATGCCAGCAAATATACCATTTTTGTCTGAATATTAAAATGACTCATTGGTTTATCTGCAATGACGAAGACACAATAGCAGCGTTATCATCTCGAAACCAATAATGACGTGCTATTAGTAGTGCCGGACAGATACGGCTAGATAAGATAAGCGGATATTGTATAGCATATTACAATTAGAAGTTTTAGTTATGTGTGTCGTGTAACTTCATCAAGCTGTATAAATTTACAGCTGTTTTGTAGCAGTCAAAGTTAAAATTATTACCACTAATAAAGGATATATTGTGCAAAAATGTATCAATATCAACAACAGCATCGACCGAGTTACCAAGATATTAAGCTTCATTGCTTACGAACTGGTACTCTGTTTGAAGATCCGGAATTTCCAGCAAATATTAATTCACTCGGAACCGGGGGAAGCTACAGAAGTATTGGAAATGTTATTTGGAAGCGTCCTGTGGTAAGCAAATAGCAAATATGCCGATATGTATAGGCATGCGATTAATATGCACCGATTATAGCATTTTTTTTCGAGGATTTTTGCCGGGTAATCGACATGCCTATTATTGAAAGCGCCGATAAATTCAATCCGCCGGTTATCCAAAAACCTACGAAACGGATATTTTTTACCCGTTAAACCTTCTGGTCCCAAATTGCCAAACAGATTTTTTTAAAAATACACCTAACATCTGCAAAAATCAAATTAATATTTGCGTTTTTAGGAACTCGTTAGAAATCCGAGATTTTTCTCCGATGGCGTGTCAAGATTTGACGTGATTCAAGGGAAATTAGGTAGGTAATCTCTTCGCCTGCAAACACGAAATTAGTATAACCCGTAGCATTTATTTGTAAATAATTGGTTTGACAAAATGCTCATTAAATTTGTATTACTTGTTAATTATTTCAGGGAATTGCTGGTTCATTGCAGCGGTAGCAAATCTGACTTTATACCAAACTTTGTTCGAACAAGTTGTTGCTCGTGATAATTCATTTGATCAAGGACAGTACTGCGGAGCTTTTCATTTTAGGTGAGAAACCTTCGTTGCGTTGCTGTAATTTTAAAAAAATACACTCTCAAATTAACCACTAAAATCGTTTATAAACTACACAGGTTTTGGCAGTACGGATATTGGCTTGACGTGACTGTAGATGACAGGCTACCTTGCGACCGAAGTGGAGAGCTTCTGTTCATGCATTCAGAGGATAAACGAGAGTTCTGGAGTGCGCTTCTGGAGAAAGCTTATGCAAAGTTCGTAGTATTCACTGATTTCTAAATACTTAAATTCAAGTATTTATGAAAATTATAAATGTTCATCACAGGATTCACGGATCATACGAAAGCCTGAGCGGAGGCGTCGCTGGAGAAGCACTTCAGGATTTTAGTGGCGGAATCGTTGAGACTATTTACCTTCAAGAAGAACCAGTTGACTTATTCCGAGTTATGACCAAAGCTTACCAGCGACAGTCTCTGATGACCTGCTCGCTTCAAGTAAATTACCAAAATAAGTCAGCTTGAATATTGCCAAATTCGTATTTCGGTAACTTTGAGAGGAATAAGCTTAATTTTGAATTCGACAATCGCTCAGGGTAGCAGTGCTGGAGTTCGGGAAGAAAGAACACGGGAAGGTCTCGTTCGAGGGCATGCCTATTCCATAACAGCCATCAAAGATGTAATGATATCGAATAATTCTTATGGTCGTGGTCCAAATGTGGCTCAATTAATTCGTATTCGGAATCCTTGGGGAAATCATTGTGAATGGAACGGAGCCTGGAGTGACAAGTAATAGCGCAATTAATATTTAACGCCATAGATATTCTGTTTAAAATTTTTATCTATTTTTATTATTCCAACTTCCACAAATAACAATGACAAGAATGAGTTATGTTTAATTAATAAGGTAGATTTCGTACAGCTTAGAACAAGAAGGGGGAATAGTTGCAAGGACACTGGCGGCATTTCCACGCTGTACTGCCACACTGATACGTTGTACCAAAAATGAAGTTGACCGAGGTTCACCAGTAACGAGAGAGAGACGACGACCGAGTTCTTTCACCAAAGCACTAGCTTCGTTTTTATTGATTATTATATTTTTATTGATATAAATTCTATACTATCGATTTACCATAGGTCACCAGAATGGAATCTCGTTGACCCCGCGACTAAAGCTAGCATGGGGTTCACGAATCGATCTGACGGGGAATTCTGGATATCCGTCGGGGACTTTAAACAACGATTTTATAAATTAGAAATCTGTCACATTAGTCCGGATCCAGTTGATTCGGATTTCAAATGGTACGGCGAGCAATGGCGTCGGAGTATTTTCTCAGGGTCATGGGTGCCTGGATTGACTGCTGGAGGATGTCTTAATTATAGTAAATAATAACTGATCTAAGCGAATTTCGCCCTGGAAAGCCCAGTGTTACCTGATTCTTAATTTAAATATTCCATGTGTATTTTAGGCACTTTCGCAAACAATCCTCAGTATTTATTCACCTTCGAAGCCTCCGCCGTGGACGGCGATGCGGATAAATGCACCGTCGTTGTTAGCTTGACGCAAAAATGCCATAACCGAACTTTTAGCCGAAAAACTGGTGTTGGAGCACATTGTATTGGATTTAGAGTTTACATGGTAAATAAATCCATTCAGTTGGTAAAACTTCGGAGTTTCCGCTGGTTTTATGTAATTTTTGGGTCCATTTTCACAGGTTCCACATGGATTCAATAGAAATCAATCCCTTGATATTAATTTTCTTCGAAAAACCAACAAAAATTGTTATACCTCCGGAGCATATATTGACTCTCGTGAGGTCAGTGCAAGATTTGAACTTTTACCAGGAACTTATTCAATTATTCCGTCCACATATGAGCCAAATATTGCTGGAGAATTTCTCCTTCGTGTATTTTCTGAACCACCCAATGCACCGGTCATTCCACCGCAAGCCTATGCTTATCATCCAATTCAGTATCCGAATCCGTATCCGCCCACGAATCCAGGTCCGCCGGTACAACATTCACAACCAGCACCGTCGTATCAAGCACCGCGGATTCAATACCCTTATCCTTCGCAACAACCCGTTCAACAGTACGCTGGGCCACCAGTTCCAATACCTGCACTGCCTACTGCTCAAGCACAAGCTCATCAGTCAATTCAGTATCCTTATCCCCCGCCCCAACATCAGGCTCAGACTAATTCAATTCAATATCCTTATCCGCCTGCGCAAGGTGCGCCAAGTGCCCCGCCGCCGCCTGCGGTCCCAGAAACCAGAATTCAGTATCCGTATCCAACAACACACTCGGCACCGTATCCAGGCGCTGGAGCTCCAGGAATCCCAGGCAATCCTAACCCTAACCCCGGTGCGGGTGTTGGATGGAATATTTAATTTGTAAATTATTGCTGTTTCAAGGTTGATACAAGGAAATCCATGAGCTTGAACGGCATTGAATGGCAAGCCGCATCATTACCGCGAAAATACAAAGAGCAGCGAAATGTAAGCGATGAAGATTTCATGCAGGAATTGCACATCTAAGATTACGGTGCTTTTTTATTTATATTTTTAACTTATTAACTTTGATGTTCTTGTTCTTATTCATGAGAATTCCTACATTATTGGTGTTCAAACGCTAGGCCATAACCGCGATGGCTAATCATCGCTGACCAGTTTTCATTACTTCAAAATTTTGACGTATTAATATATAACTACTAATTAACTAAGTTAATTAAATTTGTGTTCAAATGATGGTGGTGATTATTATAAAAATAAAACACATGTGTGCACTTAACATGGTTAACTATTTTTGCTCGCTTTTAAATACCTTATTAACTATCCTGTGATTCAGCACTTAATTTACATTTTTGCTTAATATTGTAATAATTATTATGATTAAGTTTTTTTTTAAAATAAAATATTAAATTAATTTACACGAGCCTTGTTCTTGTGCATTTTAACACTATACTATGCCACATTAACCAAAGTCAATGTACCTAACATAATAAATTGTTCCTTGAACCTATTTTGCACAGGAATATTGTACAATTAAATTTTTTACGGTTTAGTTGAGAAACTCGCTTCAAATCTTCAGTTTGGCAAATGACGCGCTGATCGGACCCGTATAACTGTTACCCCCAGATTGTCCAGTAGCCCCAACATTCGTGACTTGAAACAAGGCCCCAGCAGCCGGTTGCTGGCGTAAATCCTCATCCGAAAGCCCTATAAATGCAGAAGTGGCAAAAAGCGTGTTTAGATCTGGCCCACCAAAGGCTAGTGACGTAATGTTCGCAGTTGGAAAGTCAATTTGACTCAATTTGATTCCAATCCGAGGGTCAACTTGAATGGCTTTCCATCCACCCCAGCAACCCACCCAAAGATTTCCATCCGAATCAATGGTCATACCATCCGGTGACCCACCCTCACCAATGCCCCAAAAATCGTAAACTGTACGACGATTTGCTGAAAATAAAATATACTGTCAGCATCTAATATTTTAATATTATCATTTATCTGTATTAGCTTACATATCGTTCCAGCCGAATTATTGAAATCAAAAACATCAACTTTTCCAGTTGCCGTATCATTGTAGTACATGAGCGTGTTATCGGATGACCACGCGATTCCATTAGACGTCCCGACTCCAGCAACAACCTCGTCTACGTTTCCGGCGTTGTCAATTTTGTATAGCGAACCGTCAAAGGGTATATCACCTTCCGACATTGTTCCTAAAAACGAATTAGAAAAACCGCGGATATTTAGGCTGGGATCTGGAATATGCTATATGAACTGCCATAAATTTGCGTTACCAGCCCATAGCCGTCCAGTCGAATCGCATTTTCCATCGTTGAGGCGATTTGCGGGTTTCCCAATATCCACTGAATGAATAACCTCGAGGGACTCCGGTTCAGTTGACTGACCGTCCCAGTCCACGACAGCAAGGTCACGTCCGTGGCCAATTAGATATTTGTTGGGCTCGTTCGTTATTGGGACGGCGAGTGACACGGTTCCATCGGCTATAAATCGGTCAAAAATTGGCAGTACCCGCAGATTAGAATTAAAATTGACGCACAATTACAATACGCTGATACTCACGGATTCTAACTTGGTAATGCTCTCCAGATACTGGAACGTATCTGTGAAGATACTGGTTGAGGATATCGACGTAAAATAGCTCCTGCTTGCCTGCGTCCCAGTGAGGACCTTCGCCCAACGAAGATGCATTCACAACCTGAACATGGTATTGAGCCATTTCGATAGTTCTGTTGGCTTTTAACAATAAGTCGATATCGATAATAATTCAATAAATCAGATACTTTTGCCTCCGTTTTAGAAATAAATCTGAAATAAATTACATAAACTTTTCGGGATTATATAGGGCTTTGAAACTTCATTTTGTAAATTGCTAATCTAACGATAAATCGATGCAAACAAACGCGTGTCTAGTCGACCAGGAAAATTTGCATTATCCTACCTTCGAGTAGACGCTGTGATCTGACCCATGAAGTACTGCGTTGTCTGCCTGATAACGTAATTACACAACTAATTAATATTTTCCTACTCTATTGTGAAGTACTAATGCTAAAAGTTCACCGATTCTCGTCTAGAATTGATTACATTTCAGGTTAATGACCTATTAGTGGGAGGCAGTAGTCAAATAAGGTTAGGCCACTTCTGTGTGCACTGTTATTTTTATTTGCACGTAATTGACAAAATGAAAATACCCCAATAAGAATTCACTAACGTGTGCACTCATGGACTATGGATTGCTATTGCTACATCAGGACGTAATAAAATAACTCAATTTTATGGCACATCGAAAGAAGACGCTTGAAAATACCACAATTTTATATTTGAATATTTTGGTTTTTGAATGTCTATTATCAAAAGCACATACAAAAAGTTGAATTATACAACAAAATTGTTTAAATCTACTTCATTATGCTGGTAGGATTAATTTCATTAACTCGAGTGCATCAAGGTTGACAAAGAAAAAAATATATACTTAAATTATACATCAAAGGTAAGAACTAAGACTACAGCATTAAATTGACCATTATCATCAAAAATTGAAGCTGAAAGTTAACTGAAACACGGGAATGGCTGAAATGTAGGAACCTTATTAAATGGAATATTGATACAGTTGAATTGACAAAAACAGAAAATTCTAAGAAATTGAAAATATTCGTATTTAGCTTTAAATCAAAATAATAAATGACTTTATAATTACAAACACGAGTCCCCTTCTTGAACTAAAACAGTGTTCACAGCCACTCTGGCCAAAAGAGCTGACCTTTTATCCAATGACAGGACATTGTTCCAAGCTTCATGCAGAATGTCCCGTGTGATACGCTGTCCATTCCCTTCCCTCCAATCCAAATCATCATAAATCCTTTCCGGAACATTTACAGTGAATATAAAAGTAGCCTGTTTCTGATACGCCTCAATATTGTCACAAAAGGCATGGAAAACCATCAAAATCTCATATTTTTGAATTTGCTCCAAATTATGAATTAATACAGCCCGTCCACCATCTTGATCAAAGTATTTATAAAGTTCTTCATGGATTTGACTCACGACGGAAGGGTCAGAAAGACTAAATGAGCTCAGTTCCTTCACAGGCGTATTCCGATGTCCACTAAAAATAAAATTGACCTCACTCCCGAGTTTCCGAGCAAAACAAGTAGGAAATTGTGTATACTGGAGCTGAGGTGGGATGAGTAGTACGATGGCTGCAGGTCGGGTTGAGGTCGGGCTAAAAGTGGATACGATACCGGAATAGAGTTCGACCCAACTTTGACGCATCTGAGCCCGCATATTTGACCGTTGACCTTTGAGTATGTCACGGAAGGTATTGATTTTCTCGAGCTCTGAAGATGGAGCTAATTGCTCAGGGGGTTTTGCAATATCCGGTTTGAGTCTAACGTATTTGAGCATACGAGAGTAGTAATCATCTGGTTCAGTTGGTTGGGATTGAATTTCACCGGAATTGTCATTTTCCATTTGTTTCAATGTAATTTTCTTCATAAATTTACCTACTTCGGAAGTCATAGTGGCTAATTCAGAGCGTAAATCTTCCATTTCTGCGAAGAAATGAGCTTCATGTTTCCTTAGTCCATCTGCTAAGTCAGATTTCAGGTTATTGACCTGAATTTGGAAATCGCCCATGATTTTCCGATTTTCTTCTTGGAGATCAAGGGTGACACAACGAAGAGTGTAAATGGCGTAAACGCCGACTGATAGTAGAGCTACGATGAAATACACTTTGAGCGGAATGCTTGTGATTTTCTGCACAATGACGTCGACGTCACCAGTGTCGGCGCGTCCATTATTAGTGCCTGGACGTTGAACCTTGATCGTCCGAGGTGACTCAACACGAGCACCACCGGAACCATTAGCTGTAGAAGCGTAGCCATTTCCATTGATTTGAGCACGATTCGGTGAACTGGATGCCAAGGCATAACGATTCTCCTGTGAAGGAGACCTTGAGCGACTACGACGGGCTTCTTCCTGAAGGGCACTCAATTGCGGGTTCTTCAAGGGTTGTTGTTGATAGGTCATTCCAGGGTAGCCGGGCGTCGGAGTTGGACAGCGTTGAGTGGGTTGAAGGTCAGAGCTGTCCGCCTCATCCTCGTCCTCTGTCTCGACATCATCGTCATTGTCACTGAACATGGAGTCAATTTCTCCGTTCATCCCGTCTGCCATATTCCGCAGAATCTGTAAAAACATAATAACGCGTATTTAAGAAAGGGTGGTATTTTTCGATGCAATGAGAAAATATAATCTGCAATGAAAAAG
>JAQFYT010002169.1:0-13670 GCA_034694925.1 Ceratophysella denticulata | reverse complement strand
CTCCAGCCAGAAAGTAATAACCTGAATTAGCCCCCAGGGCACAAAAGAGAAGATTTCGTATCGGAAGCCATCTTATGTAATATATGTATAATGGCATCACGCCGCTATAGCTTATATTCTGATCGCGCGAACATTTTAACTGAAGATGAGATACTGTATATATGTATGTTCCATTTGACTCCGACTCCGATTAATCGGAGTCGGAGTCAAATTTCAACAGTATTTACTTAACTCAATCGATGACCTGCAATGATGTTAATAATAAGTTTTTACTCCGTGAACAATGAAGTATTTTTCATTTTTAATTCTAGGCATCCCTTACAGAAATACGGGTTTATTTGTTCACTGACCAGAAGAAATATTAATGTACCATTTCTAAATCTATATCTATCTGTAAATTGTATTAACTGACTCCTCGAAATATAGACAGGTATTTTTTATACATATTTAGTCTCCTGCAATTATTACAAATTCAAATTTTAATTAAATGTATTTTGTGTACAGTACACGTACAGATTTTAATACATTTTATAATCAGAAATTCCAATGCCAATTGTTTTAATTTTTTGATTTTTGGGTTAATCCATCTGTAGATTTGTACTTTCTACCTTAGGACACGCTTTAGGAGATTAGACGACGACGCTTAGCAAGAAGTTTTACTCTTGAGATTCATAACCGCTGGCTAAAGCTTTAGCTAGGTGTGCGTATGATATTTGACTAAAGTTTGTAGGTACTAAACACAAAGACTGGAAATTAAATTTCCTGATTATACCAATTAATTAACTAATTTACTATACACAGGAGGGCTTGACGAATTAAATGCTCATGGCAAAACATTTAGCTAGCCGGAGGATTTTGTTTTTTACACAGACGGATATGGTATGTGGAGATTTCACACTTATGGATTTTATAGACACAGATACAAAATAAATCCATTTAAACCTAAAACCATTTATATATGGCTACGTAAAGTAGTGCACGTAATTTATGTAATTTACGTATATCCTAACTTAAGTACTTGAGTACACCTTATCATCGAGAAAACAAACTCCAGGTAATTAGGATTATTATAGTCTTTTTTCATAATTCAGTCCTATCATCATAGTTATTAGGAGAAACCACACCTAATTTTATAAGCTTGAATTCCAGTGTTCCAGTGTTTAATGACGAGACAGCCAGAAATTACGTAAATCTATTGGTATTTCTAGTTTTTGAAAAAACTATTAATTTGTGTACGTAGTTCATACTAGAATATTAATTAATAAGTATACACACATACACACAGTACACAGATCTAGAACATTACAAATCTAGAACTTTTGTTTTTCCCCGTGTGCTGGTGGCTTGTGTCGTAAATGGTAAAGGTCACCTAAGAATATATAATTATAATTACCTATGGTGTTAGTATTGTCCAACTTAGAATTACACAAATATGGGATTCCTTTGATATTTTTGAATTCGAAGTTCAAAAGTCCAATTTAAGGCAGCAGGTTCAAAGTTGAAGGATTTACCATATACCAAATCTATTACATGATAATTTTTGGTAATTATTTGCCTGATTTGCGGCTGCATATTCTTGAAAGCAAAGCTAAATTCTATATTCTATCTCCTGATGTCCTGATTATTAAAATTTCTGTTAGAAGTCGTAATCAAATTGTGTGACCGTTAATTAAGCCTATGGTACACAGTAGTATCTACGAAACAAGGGCACAGACCAAATGTACATTTTAAGATCAGTCTCATAAGACTTAATCTAATACTGAATATGTAGTCATGAACATTCTTAAATTCACTAACTTATTGGATTTTGGAATATGTAATTCATTTTAGCTGCCATTGAAAATTGAAATACACGTATATCTTCAAAATTTCTACGTAAAACGACATAAATTCATTACGGTTTACGGTAATATACGATTTACACGTAACTGACTTTGCTCAGTTTGCTGTTTCAGTGGTAACTGTGTTGTAACTGTGACTGGTAGAGCAACCAGTGCTAAATCATAGAACGGTTTCAACCAGGACATAGCAAATCCTGAAACTGAATACCATACCGAAGACCTAATAATAATCCATTTTACGTCAATCATTACGATTACGCTTTAAGCTCTCAGTATCTAAATACATTATTTAACAGTTACTGTCTAAAATTGTACAGTTACAAATACGATGCTTCCTAGAAAAAATTATATTGGCTTATTCGTGTATCCACGACCTTACCTAACCTAAAGTTCATTTCACAAGTGGACTAACGCCATCAGAAGCTGTCGGCTGGATATTCTTACACTGGCTTGGCTTGGCTTGTAGGCGAAAATTGCTGGCAGGAAATTGAAATACGGTTTTGGAAATTGGAATTATTATAGTCTTCGACAGTAGGCTATGTGATAGAAATGCACAAACTATGGTTCATTTACATTACACATTATGTATTTTACAACAATGCTAACAATGCTATGACTTCTTCGATCGACAGATCAAATGGTCAGATTTAGCGTTTGCCTGTAATCTGGAATTACAGCGAATTTTTACAATTACAGAGTTTGAGTGAATGCAGAAGGTAGAGAAATTTTTCGGGATATGATTGCGGTACGCCTGATAGATTGATTTTGATTTGAATCCTGATAAGACTGAGACCTTGAGATCTGTTCCTCATACTTGGAAATCATACGAGAAACGGCTAGTCAACGAATTTGTGGAGCTGAGCGGTCACTCACGGCCCGAGTTTGCTTGAGTTTCGTACCACGACGAATCTGGTCCATCAAACTCTCCCGAACAATGGTTGGGTCTGGAATGGTTTTAGATGAGATCCATTGTCTCACCCGATGAGCTGTGGACATTTCCCCAACACTATTCCCTTTGGGATGATGGTGATGGCCGCCGACGGAGACCGAAGCAACTAATTTGGATGCAAAGCTGGTTTTAGTAGAAACAGTCGGATTACTCATACGTCTTTCGGTTGGAGGACTGGCCACACGCATTTTTGATAGTTTCGCATTCAGTGTCTGAACAAATATTTCCTTCGAAGTGACCACAGGCGGTGGAGTTTTGTTGCCCAAAACGCGGTTCTGCACAAATGTCGCCGTGGTACGAAGTAATTCTTCGGAAAGTCTTCGAGCATTTCTAGGACTATTCTGCTCACTCTGTGAGTTACTGTTATTTGTACTCTTGACATGAACGATTTGTTGATATATGGGTTGGATATGGACTGGCTGCTGCTGGGGATATTGTTGACCATAGAAGGGTTCAGTATGATTCTGTCCGGCCTGCACATAAGTCGGTTGGTGCTGGTGTTGAGGTTGGCCCAAGTGACCGTAGGTCGGTTGGGGCGGGTGCTGCTCAGGGACGCCAGGTGCAACGTAAGCAGGTTGGCTGTTACCCAAATGTCCGTAGAGCGGTTGATTTGGTGCTCCTATCTGCTGAGTCAATTTTTGACTCAATACTTGAATAATACTCGGTCCTTTATCTCTCTGATGGTTGGAATTATTATGGCTATTATGATTATTACTGTTAATCGAGTTATTGACCGATTGAGTCTTTCCGGAATTCCAATTATTCCCAGTGATTTTTGCAGGATTGGAATTAGTATGTGCGACCTGAGTCTTTTCTTCTCCAGGTGCCTTCATGGAATGAGCCCGACGGACCATGTTCGGACTAACAGGTTGATGGTTCTTATCTGTGAGTGTTCTAATGGTGTCCGCAACGCTCATACGCTTCAAGGCCGGGTCATCAGGGTTCATGGGCTGACCTTGACCTTGTTTCTCCTCTCCGGTCGGGGTCATGAGATGAGACGGGGGTGGTGGGAAATGGTCACCTGAGCCTTGTGTATTAGCTCCTGAATTATTATACGCGTAAGTTTCCTGTTGGGAGTATTGACCATAAATACCGCCATCTTTAACCGAATTTGTAACAACACCCTGAAAATTATTATTGTACGATCTAGTTTGCAGTTGTTCTGTATTCTGGTAAGTTTGCTGATTAGGAACTGGAGCTGTGGGGACAGATGAGATTGACGAACTCCGTGACGGTGAAGGTGATACGGAAATTGACGAAGTTCTGCGAACTGGTGGTAGCGGCTTGTCTTGGCTTGCACATGAATTCCGTTGTCGTCCACCCAAATAACCGTAAACTGAAAAGTAATAAAAAGTAAAATTTAAAATACTGTATTTTGGCTTAACTATCAAGAAATGAGCACTGAAATATAGTATGATGCTTTTCTCAATGGCTTGAAATTTTTTTGTACGCTATATCAGTTCGCATTATCATACTACATATAGCATATCCCATATAATACCATCTCGCGTGAGTAATTAACGAAACAAACATGCAATAGAGATAAGTAATTAGGTGAAGGAAGTGTTAAATGAAACATGACAATAACGTAAATAATACCTGTGGGTCGTGTTAGCATTCTGGATCGACTAAAGGGACAGTCCCGATTATGATTGCGTGGAAGTGTACAATACCCAGACGTAGTCGTTAGGTCCAAACAAGAGCACATCAATGAGTTGAAATTACTACGGTTAAGGTCTGTATTAGCAAAACAAAAATTGAACTCAAATGAACAAAAATGACGAAATAAATTTTTAGTGGCCACTGAAAATATTGAAATAAATTACCCATTTGTTTCATGCAAACATGACAAAGCCCGAAGTTGATCAAGCAGAAGAGAATTGACCATTGACTGACGTAAGGTCAAAGTGGCTAATTTCCTGAACGGAATTCATGCAAAAGCAGATGTCACTAAAACTAATAACTACATACTAATACAATATACGTAGTAAAAAACACAGTCAAATAATAAAACATTCCACGGTTCAAGTTTTAGTTTTATTGATATGAGCGTGCGATTAAACATAATGCACTAAACTAAGTAAAAATTCATCTATTTAAAGCTGAAACACCAGTAATAGAATTATTAGTAGATACTTAGGTTTAAAAATCAAAAAACATATAACAACTAAATAGCACATAAATGCACATGCTATTGGTTAACTCAATTTCAATCAAAAATACTTTTTTGTTCAATGATATAAACGATCCTGTGGACTTAACATAATTATTATTCCATTTCTAAAATCGGCCTAACCCTATACGAATCAATATGTTTCTGGCCTAATTAAAACAAGTTTTGGCCATAACTTATTGACAAGTTTTGTCCTAAAAAACGACGTTTTCAGGTTGTTCATTGATTTTAATGAAATTAGTTACGTGATTTATGCTAAGAAAGGATTAAGTGTATTCAGGTTAGGTTAGGTTTAAAAAGCCGAAAAAGATGAAAAAGTCGATTTTCTATGACAAAACTTGTCAAAAATTATAGGTCGAATTTTGTTTTAATTAGGCCACTTAAATTGACACCCACCCTATACGATGCTTGTTTGTATTGTAATGGTAATTGTTCAAAAAGACCCGAAATAAAATGTAGTTTGTACATTCAAAATCCGTGCACCCTCATATTTACCACGTAAATTCACTAAGTATTCATTACTGCTATTAATAATAATTAACGTTATTATAGTACACTATATCGATACCGGAAGCGCAAATTTTCAACTTCGGTATGGCATCGAATGGACGTATACCGATACGTTCTTTACCCTGGTTCCGAGCGAAATGGTGCAATTAACTCTACACCTAGGTAACTGTGACTTTAATTATTATTATTTGGTGTAGGTTACTAAGGAATAAGGAAAAATTATCCCACTCTAATCTAAACGCTATTCTTTGCATTGGTATTAGTAATTTGTATCAACGAAGCACCACATATAACAAATGAATTACTAAAACTAAACTGTAGATGCAGCATTATGCAGCATCTAATTAAACGCAACGGCCGAAAAAACACATTAAATCAAATCCACAGCAACAAATCAACGCTATTTCAATACTCAAGATGCAAAATTCAGACAAAGTCTCGTTTCTTTGCCATAAAAAGTCGATGAAACATAAAATTGGAGGTACTCATTTGAGGATTAGCATATGAATGACGTCTTGGGAGCGTATGATCATTCTGTCGAAGCCTGGGCAAGGAATTTGGATTTGCAGCATTGGGGTTAAAAAGAAAATCATATGTGTTTCTATGACTTGGATAATTCGGGAAAGGAGTTTCATGTCTAAAATTATTGTTTCCATTTGGTTCAGTTGGATGGCGAAGCAAAAATGGTAGCAAGGTACTGGTATTATTAGTATTAAAACCAAGATTAGATGGATTCTGGTATTGAGAAATACTCGAGTCATTTGCCATGTAAATCATGCTCTCCAGCTCCATGCGAAACTGGTCACTAGAAATGGGAATACAGGCACTACCTTCCGCCTCTCCCATGCTCGTTTTGGCAGTCAGTGTAGAGGAATTGCTGTTACTTCCGCTGCCTGACCCGGATCCAGTTGTACCATAAGCTGAGGCTATCATGGAATCATCTGTGATTATGATTTGATTCTGACTTCCGTAGCCACTCGAGCTTTGAGAGCTGCTTCCGTCAACCTGCAGAAAATTACGATCAATTGCGGAACAATGAATTTGCCTGATACAAATACGAATTCGTCATATTATATTGCATATTGCAATTGCATTAAGTACATAACGTTAACTCACCTTAGCAGCAGCCGTATTCATGAGCTCAGGCGGAGGTGGAGGAAGTTCATTTTGTTGTCGTTCCATAGCATGTTGCTGACGAAGCATTCGAGCCGCCGTCATTTGATTCAATTCATGCATGTTGACGTAAACCGGTTGAGGCACAACTAAACGCCGTGAACATATAGAAAATTGGATTAAGACTCAGTGGAACCATTAATCCAATTAAACTATTAACTTACTCATGTCAGACGAAGCTTCATTGAAGTCTGGAAGAGTTGGAACCGGTTTGAGGGAACTGATAGAATCCCGTTTTTGATCCTTGCTCGATCTTTTGGTTTTAGTATTCGGCGGTGCTAGCGGAGGACCCATTGACCCGGCTGAAGTGACCTGCGGCGGGCGTTCAAGTGAAGAGCATCTCTTTGGAACCGGTGGCTTCGGCTCACCTTTCCCACGAAGTGTTCCGTAAACCTCGCTCGTACTTTGGTACACGACTTCTGGAATACGATGAAACATTAGCATTAGCTTAAGTATAGCAGCATAGAAGGGTGAATAAACTCGAGCCCTCATGTCAGCGCAGTGTCAACGTCAACTCATAACATGGAATGTATACCTTGGGACTGAGAATCCAGAACCGGAGTAACAACCGGAGTTGTAGTTGAGCTGAACGGTGGAGAGGTTTCAGCTGAGTCCAACGGAGCCTTGAACGTGTACACTGTCAGGGGAGGGCGTTGATGACTTCTATCATAAGCTACACGTCAAGGTAAAAAAGAAAATCCAATTAGATACACGCTACAGCTACACATAATACCAAAAACACACGATCAATACATAGGGCTTTTTTGTGCTAATTACGACATATCTGTCAGATAGGATTACACAGACGGGTGTAAAGGCCTCTAAGGAAATCATTGCAGCAAAGCAAGGACAAGAATGTTTTTGGGGTTATTTTTTTACTACATAGAATAAAGATGATTCTTTACCCGAAGAAATTGTATGAGGACGTTCATTCATAATAGCACAGGCAGCTCTTTCAAATTGAATCGAGTCTTGTAAGTTAGGCCATGTGGCATTTGTCGTGGGAATGGCTCCTGGCGGGTAGGGTGATGACGGAGTACTCGAGTTACTGCTTCCGGCTGAACTCGTGCTGTTCTCATGTGATTGATTCTCAGCCTAAAAAAATGTGACGGTATTTCTAATTTAAATCCAATATCGTAGATATCATTATGTATGCTGGTATGCTTAATTCAAAATCACCAAACACCATCTAATCAAAATTCGTAAGAGTCACCGCAACCGCACCCGAATCGAAAATATGAAAAAATACCTGGAAATAACGAGGATCTACTAGCGGTTTAACTCGTCTGTAATGTAACCCTTCTTGAGAGATGAACCCAGAGTCTTGGGATGATACGCTGGTGTAACGCAAAGTATTTACAGGGTAACCGGGTGCAGGCTATAGTTCAACGAAAAATTGACGGAACCAAATATTAAATCAAAGCATAAACTAAATCATACCAAAACAGTAAACTGAATACCTATAAAATAATAATATAAGACCAAAGACCAATCGGATACTTTCAAGTACCTAAACTAAATTAAACATGAAATATGCCCAAATTGCGACAAAGATCAATTATAGAAATCAATGCCAAGCAAAGTGATTGAAATGAACGGTTCCGCGACGTCTGTGTACTTGCGGTTTAGGTTTAACTTAACGCTAACGTGGGAAAACCATAGACATACGAACCTGTTACCAGTACCCTATACATAAAATTGTATAGGGTACTGACAGGTTCGTATGTCTATGGGGAAAACTATTTTTTTTTAAAATTCGAAGTCATAATACCTGATGAAGTATGGTTCGATTTTGAAGATTGTGTGACGGGGACTGTCCAGAACCGCTTGATGAGCTGTTCACGGAAGAAATACTGCACATGCTCGATTTCCTGGAGCCTAATGAGCTCGGGCTGCTGGGTGGAGTGGTGAAACTCCATGTTCCACTGTCGGATGAACCCTTCAAGTCAGTTATTACCTGGTAAAAAATATAAAAGCCGTTAAATGTCAATCATTCACTCACGTTAACGACTCGTTCCCTTTCCATGTTTCGTTATCAGCATAATTAAATATGGAAGATCTAAATGAAGTAACGAAATACCTGTTCGCTTGCTGGTGGTAACGCGAACGGGTCTGTGGAATGCTTTTCTAGCTGTTGCATTGCCTCATGCACATGGCTTAGTTCAGATAACATGGAAACCTCTTCGTCCTAAAATAAAAAACAGTTAAATATTCGGGTAATGTCATAAAAGCTCAGGCTAATTACTAATTCAGCGCATTGAAAGCTTTGCTTACCACGACAGGCTTGAGAAATGAAACGAAGGTACAAAATCGACTCCTTTCTTCAATCAAAGCCACACGTATTGCCTGTTTTTCGGTTTCCTCAAACTGTTGTCTTTTGTCTGCAGTGTCTCTAAGAGCTACTTCAAGAACCTTATTCAGATCCCGATTTCCAGCTCCGCCGTGATGAAGTGGTCCTAGTGTATCTCCCCCTACACTCGAACTCATGCTCCCTATACCCGTGACATTTCCACCTGCGGATCTTGGCATAGTTCCAGAAAACGACCCTGACATTCCTCCGTTATTCAGGACTTTCCTCACTTTCTTCTGTAATCTTAATGTCTCAATCGACCGTTTCTTCAGCTCCGCTCTAGTCCGTTTGTACTCTGTCAAGTCATGGAAGAAATTGAGGATTACATAACCGATTCGAATATTCAGACAGAAAGGTTACACCACACCATAAACCATAATGCATGAATTTTGGAATATTACGACATGCTATTCTAATAGCATACAGCATACCTTTAGCATGCTCCTTGTCCAAGTGCAATGTTGTCTTTTTCCATTCTTCCAGTCTCTCTTGTAATGGAATTATTAAGCAGTCCAAAATTGAACTGGAGAAACGAATCAATAGAGATATATATTTAATTCACCACGATGAAGTCTATATACAGGATTCATTCGATCATATTAAACAGGAAATAGCTAACCTGGTAAACGTCTTTAGCTTTGTCTCCAGGGCTTTATGTCTCATGCAAATTCGGGTAAGAGAAGTTCCAATGTCTTTTGTAGCTCCTAAATTAGCATCAACGTTTTGAATTAATGATTAAGAAGGCCTTAATTGATTAGACTGCCGTGTAGCGCAAGCCTAACCAAGCTCACTCACCATTTGTATTGGTTGCGGCGTCTGCAATTTTTTGAAAGGCATCCAGGAAGGCACTCACTGCCTGAATTGTTGCTCTAAAATTAGAAAGTCAAATTCGTTAAAGTCGAACAAACATGAAGGTCGAATAAAGCAGTACTTAACGGTAACTAACCTTAAACATGAGTGCAACTTGGTCGACTTTGTGGTCAAATCCTCCCATAAGGGCGATGAATTCTAAATGCAAGGATTAAATAAATATTAGGTATGATTCTGAACTAATTTAAAACTCACGAATTGTATAGACTGGTGCATATTACGTGTAATTCATAATTGAAATAGTAATTACATTACCTTCATTTCATTGATAATCTGCTGGAACAGACCGCCAAATACCGCATCTCTGGCAATGTCACGGTCACGATGAGCGGACTCCATATTTACAGAAAATTAACTGTGATTATATTTTAACCGTAACTTTTAAATTTTAAATCACTGCACAATTATATTTACAAATTAATTGACTCAGGTTGCATCAAACAGTTGTCACATATTGCTTGCCAAACAAACCCAAGAATCAAAAACACTTTCACTTCACAATTCACATGCAATTGAAAAATGATGTTTTCGCACTGATTTCACATTATAGCAAAAACAAAAATATTCTTTCACAGTACTGTGCAAAATTTGCCACTGTTAACTTAACATCCAGTTGCTACGTATTGGGTAAGGAATACTTCACTTCACGGACTACTGTTCTTATTGAGTGTTGTGTTCGTTCCAATTGACACCCAGACGCCACCTAAATAAGACAACGTAATGCATAACATGGATTAGACTAAAGTGGACATGAATAGAAGTTGATTATTGATGGTAATGACAGTTGCTTCTCTTGTGAACTTACTCATTGGGCCACACAAAAGATTCTAGCTTTAGCTTCTGCTTCTAGTCTAAACAAGATCTCATATCTCTGATATTGTCATAAATATTAAATTTCAAAACGATTTCAAGGTTGAACCTGGCCTTGACATCTTGACTTGAAGCGTCTAGTAACTAGTCTACATTATGCACGATATAACGTTAATTATATAATCTGACTCGAAGATCGTATGTCGCAAAACGCAAGTACGGAGTTCATGCAGTGCTGTGATAACAGTCAAGCGCAAGTGCTAAATATTACATGCTCTTCATGTTATCTGTTATCTGTATTATTGAAATTATCAACTAAATCCTGATTTGAACCAGAAATTGCTAGTAGCAATGTGGAACATTCAACATTCCAAATATCTATAAATAAATTATAACCTAACCTGCTGTGCCATGCCATATTGTACGACGACGCTCAATAGTTTAGCAGCATGTGTAGGTAATTAGACTAAGCAGTAAAACACGGGACAATTAACATCAGATCGCACATGGTTTCTCGAGCATAATGTACACACATACAGTGAATACAAAGTAATTACGTAAACCATATCACCATACCGCATCACACCAGATTCCTGTGATTACAGGAATCGTTCTCGTTACACATGTACATACATAAATAATATGGCAGTATGTACCCATGTACGACGGTAAACTGTCACAACATAAGTAATTAGCGTTATCACTTGAACGTCACTCGTTAAAAGAAATGATTGCAGACAATTATATGCAACAACACGCCTGTCGATTTCTATAATAAATATTGAATGTCAACGTTGAGCGTCAACGCAGAAATGATAATCGATAATGACTTACCCAATTTATTACCACCCGTGTCGTCGACGTCCCGGAATGTCCGCAGCGTTTCCAGTTTCCACGCTTCACTCAATACGTATGAATAATTAGACTGTGTGTATTTATATTGACCTCTTGGCTTAGCTACAAGCTGATTTTGTGATTTTCTGGCTGTAGGAATGACACGAAAGCCCTCAGTTCCAAGGCCAGAGTTCGTGAGGCGAGACGAAGACACTACAACGAATGCACCATACACCTTGGTAGAGATCCCAGATCCTCACGTTGAACGTCATATAGGCCAAGCCAAAGTAATTTGGAGGCGGAATAACAATGAGCAATTACCTCAATGTTGAATGTTGAATCGAATCTGAATCTAGTGCAGAGGTAAAGCAAGGAACGACGAGCTCTGTTCTTCTGTCTGTGTAGTCTCTGCTGCTTGATGGGTGATAGGAAACATACCGTAACGCATTGAGGCTATGTAGTGCAGGAGGATGTGCAGTGGCGCACGAGCCTCCAAAATGGCGAACCAGGCAAAATAAGGTGCCACGATGTTGCGCAATGGGTCTGGGTATTATGGTGTCTGGTGTCATGTCATCTCTCTAGAGTTACATTATCGGTTCCATCGTCAATTATTTCATTATATTCAGTGAATGAATATCATTGACAGTCGCCCATAAATATCCTTGAATTTCAAGCGTAATTCAATTATTTGGGAGATCAAGTCCAGGATGCATCTATCATCGGCTCGTGACAAGCTTCAGTATCGCAAGAATGACCGGAATCTTCACCCTTCTTCCGTGCAGCAGTGGTTTGAAGGCTAAAACCGCATAACCATAAGCTAAATACGTGAATATCACAGACAGGTTTCAATTGCGTCTGCCTGTTATATTGGATTGCTTATTAGCAGCTATTATTGATTTAATTAATCTATGGATGGACCTGATTCAGGACATTAGCGCATAAAGCGTCAACTGCATTATGACCTTAATTTTGTAACCTACTACTCTACACATTGCGCAACACTGCTGATTGGATGAATATAGGTTTGACTCGTGAAGTAAATCGGAGATGAATTTGGGATTCGAGATATTCTATTTTGATGTATTTGTTATCATAATTTGTTTAGATCAATTGACAATGTGCTTCAAAATAAAAACCGAGATTTTCACAAGGTTAATAGCGGTAGTGGTGGAGATGTAACTACGCGGGTATCGGGTATCGCGTGTGAGGTCCTTTGCTCCAGGAATCTATCATCCTGGAATACAGTTACTAACTCATACTGCACCTTCCAGTAATTCGATTGTATTAAAATAAATTAAAAAGACAGCAAGGAAAGTTTTAAGGATCAGAATAATTCTTAAAATCTTAATACACGTGTCGTTTCCGATGTATGTATTCGCCTTAACATGACGACTTAGCAGAAATCACCAAAGGTACATTTTTTTAAAACAATTAAATTAACCCCATCGCAATGTCTTTTTCAGAGGTATTTCTTTGGCAGTTGTACGTACCATACCGAAATATCTGGTTTTAAATTTAAACATAATTCAATTAAAATGAAGAATTCTAAGTATGTAAGACCCTGCCCGCTTGTGCAATCATTTTTGAGTGAGTTGACGCCACCGAGTCGAATTTCGCATTAGGAGAAGGCAGGAGATCAGAGGATCCTGTTGTGGTTGTCTCAAAGTCTCAACTCGCAACGTCGTCGTCGTCGCAATCATTATAACTCCACAGATACATACAAAGAGAAAAGGCCTTATGCCCTGGGATGGCAGCAGATGGGGAAGGGGAAACCAACGAATGAATTGACTTGCTGCAGGCGAACGCGAACGGGAATACAACACGGACTCAGGAATGGAATGAGGAAGGATTTGTTTGGATTATTTTGGTTGGATTTTTTGGGAGATTCATCTGTGTTTTTGGGGCTGGCAGACAGCGAGGCTCCCTCTCGGAGGCACGCGTCCTTAGCTGACATCTTGAAAGACAACCTTATCTCAATGCCTCAGGGTTTTTATGCTAATGGTATTTCACGCTAGTCGAGGCCTCAATGAATTTCCTGTTTCAGCACAAAGTATAACAGGGAACAAGTGTATCGCAGTGTCGCTGTCGCTACGCTCCACCTGCGCCTTACGGCCCTTCTCTGTACACCGAATGAATCCGAATTTTCCCAATATTTCACAT
>JAQFYT010002168.1:0-13673 GCA_034694925.1 Ceratophysella denticulata | reverse complement strand
CCTGTTTTTTCGGCACTGCTTCTGCCTACCCAGTGTTGATGCTTCTGATTGGGAAATATAAATATGTACAATCGTGTATTAAGAAAAGTATTGTGTAACCCTTTATTCAGGTTTCCACAGATGTTTCGTGGAAACAGTAGATAGGAATACCTAATTTTTATAAATTATATATCTCGTAGTCTTACAGAGGTGTGAATGGCTGCGGCGTTTCCTCGCTGAATAGCTATACGAATGCGTGGAATTAAAAAAAGACTTTAATCTTGGGTTCAAATGTCGCAAGGCAAAGCTGCTTTTTCTAAGTTCATTGACCAAGTTCAGGATGGATTCTCCGAAACAACCCAATACTGCTGCACCTCCGGCATTTCTGGATATCGCATGAATAATTTCGTTAGTATAACTACACCAGTTGCATCCCGTAGAGCACATCTCCCCCTCGACCAGGATATCAAGGTTAGTCCAACGGCTCTCCTACCATCGTCACGGAACGTTCCGATTGATCAATTACGAATTGGAGGTTGGTACTTGCCAGAGCCTTTTTCAGGATGTAGTTGATTGCTGCATATCGAAAATGTCGTCATGTGTTCATCTTGCAACACAATCAATGAGCACTGTACCACATTCATCCACCTGATCCCCCACAGCGAAATTTCAGGAAATCGAATCTGCATTGAGATAAGAAATTCCACACGAACGCTCTCATGACAGTAAACGCTATAGTCAGGTAAACGTTAGGTTAAAACGTTGGCGGAAGAAGTTGATCCATTCTTTGTTAGGTTAGTTATCCTGAAATCCCTGCGGGCCCTAGTGTAAATTTCCAATTCTCAACGCAAATTCTATCTTTCCAATGCTTCGAAACCTTCCACTTCTTCTGACTAGAGGCATTTCAGTATAAATCGAATGGATGCTCAACTTTTTATAATTTTTTATTACGACCCTTTGATGTGGTACTGAGAATAAGGTTATGTAAGGATAAGTACAGTTCTCGGGTGATAATCATCAACATACACAAAAGAATATACGAAGTAGAGTTTGCAATTTAATCCTATCCCTATTTAAGCAATATCACGTTTCGTTCGTTCGACTTCTGGGCCGTCCGTTTCGACGAAGTACTCTCCTCTCTTGGTTTCTTTCCGTACCCGTTGATGGTTCGAAACGCTGGAGCGTACCCTCAAAGCGCTGAGGAGCTCCTTCGAAGCGTTGCTGAGCTGGCTCAAAGCGCTGTGGAGCTGGCTCAAAGCGTTGTGGAGCTGGATCAAAGCGTTGTGGAGTTGCCTCGGGTTGTCGTTGTACGAGGCGAACCCTAACACTGTCGGGATCACGCCGCCGCTGTGGTTGGCGTGGTTCATCCGATTGTACTGATGTCCGCTGATGCTGGCGTAGTTCCTCAGCTTGTACTGGTATCCGCTGTTTCTGCTTTTGCTGTTGAGATCTATCATAGCGTGTTGAACCCCGGGTTGGATATGATGCCACGGACGCGGGCGGGTTGACAAACTTTGTAATGGTTTTTGTGATCGTGATTTGCGGACACTGATTCAGAGACGGGAAATCATTCGAAGCATCATTGTCATAGCTCGGTTCGAGAAGAAGTTCTCGTGGACCGACCATTTCTTCTGATTCTCCCCGCCGCTTAAGCCGACGAGTATCAATTGGTTCTTGGTAATTCACGATGGGTTCCTGGTAATAATCCGGTTGTTTGTAGTAACCGAATGGAGCATATGCTGGGGAAGAGAGCTCATCAGATTGGGAAAAGTGCTCAGTTGACGGATTCCCAGTCAGATCAAGGTGTGCTAGTTTTCCGCCCTCTCGTCCTTGTTGACGATACTTCCGTCTCTTCTGTCTGGCCTTTGACGGAATCACAGGAGGCTCGGTTTGATTCTCTATGGAATTTAAAGGAGCAGAGTAGTCCTTAACATTTTGTAAGATTCTTGGATCATCCAGGATCGGAGTGAAGGGTTGAGCAGTTGCCGAGGGCACAATGGCCAAGGTGGAGGTCGGGGTTGGTTTGATCGTTGACGTCAGAGTCACCAGCTCTTCCGATGTCACTTGATAGGTCTTCGTACGTGTTATGGTCGTAGGGGATGGCTTATTGCCAAAAAGCAATGGGATTGTTATCACATCCGTGCTCGTCATTTTCTTGGAAACAGTAGACGTTGTTACATAAGTTGTCAAAAGTGGAGGAGTTCCACCTGGAGCCAGAATATTATTCAGAAATCCAATTCCAGAACTTCCAGACTGAAGTAGACCCCCTCCAGTGCCACCTAAGATTGGATTTGACCTTTGTTGCAGAACTTGGTAGAGTAGGAGGTTAGTCAATTGACATGATGCAAGGAGGCCTGGGGAAATCAATAAATAAAATGCATTTAGTTTCTCAGTGAGCGAGATCTGCATACAAATTAAGCAATTATGGAATTCTTCTCATAAGCATGCTTAAATTTGTGTAGAATTAATTATATATATAAGTCAAATTGTGCTTATTACTATTATTTGATATCTATATCTTCCCGTTAGGTGTGGTCCAAGGTCGTTTTGAGTCAGCATAAGATCTATGTCATACAATAGCACGCATATCTTACAGCCAGTTTTTCTGTTATAACAACTATGCATAAATAACGAAACAACGCCCATCAAGTTTCCGAATCTCCTAGTACAAGTCAAAAGTCAACTTATCTGGCTATCCTACGAAATAGCGCCTTATAATCGCTCTTTGCAAAGTGCAACTACCCATACAAGTGTGTGAAAATAATATGGAGCAAGTTCCTGTCCTGAGATAATTAAGGTATATTGATTAGGATTTCATTGACTGCCATTTGATACTACTTAATCCCATTTAACCTTCATTGATGTAGGTATATTCTACCATGTGTCAGTTCAGTATAGTATAGGAAAGGATCAAGGTGTGTTTGATTTGATCGATTTTCAATCTTTGTAAACAGCGAAATACGTGATCACGCTTGCCTTTGATGGGTTCTGTTCTTCCCGTAGGTAGACTATGTAATGCTTATATGTACATTTGTAATTTTCATTTCCTGAAATGATTAATGGACTTTCGAGGTTCTCAATCATTTGAAATCTTATCTAACGAAGATCAAATCATACACGACTGAAAGGAAGTGCTTGACCCGTTCCTTCGTCACTGTAAAAATACGATTTTAACCTCTCCCAACGATGACGGGAATGGACGACAAATCATAAATAGAAACCGCATGACAGATGTAAACAAAGTGAACACTCCCAGTGGCAAGGTCAAGCCAAATAATAATAATCTGAGAGAATAAGCATTTTTTCCATACTTGCTTGGAGGCAAGAGGCAACCACACACTTACGGACACTATCCGCAGAGTACAAATCTGCCCATCGCACCTGCCTACCTATTTTATGTTCATGAGGGCGAATTCATTAGCATTTTAAGTGAACGGGGTGGATGGGAATACAATAAAAATGAGTGAATGAAATGAAACTTGTAATAGTTCTTAGTGCTATTGCTTCACCGCAAATCTACTTTTGGTAAATACCGCAAAGGTACAACAAGTCTCGATCGAGTACCTAAGTTTGATGTAAATATTTTAAGACGGTACGTATGACCAAATCCACACTGATCTAGTCTCTCTGGTGTGTGGTTCAGGTTGAAAGTGGAGAACGGCATTTCTATTTTTTATCTTTTCATCCCTCCCAAATACAAATCTAACCTCGATGGGCACAAATGCATGGAGGCATAGCTAATAGTTGGTATAAAGGAAAGACTAATCTTAAAGCTTTCTTTAATGTTCCTTCTAATAATAACTCAGGGCGTAATAGTATATTATTAACAGTTTAAGACACACGAGGGATTCAAATATCAAGCTATTTCAGATTCATGAATACGTCAATGAACATTAAATTTGTGGGTTCTGTATACCGCACCGCACTCTTAAATATCGTTTTGTTGTGATTTTCTTTAAAATCAAAGTTTTTACGTCTACGAGCCTTAAATGTGGTTTTGAATTCAATTAGCTTACATTAGGATGCACGATGAACCAATCTACCTACAATTATTGCACAACCGATGCGGCGTAAAACGTAAACTACAAAGCTGCTGAGGCGATGTGTAAAGCTGAAATAGCTCTGAATCTGTCACGCTAATGACTATACCCATGAGTCCCAACATGCAGCATCGGAATTTGCATATATTTTTTCGATACTTAAGTGTACCCTGTCATTAAATGGGGAATCAATAAAGAATTGCTTGGTTCCACGCATTATTAATTCCAAACTAATTTCAGTAACTCTAAAATTTAATGTAAAAAATGCTTTTATTCCCTGCGAAAATATTGAATTTATCACCACATCCCTAAATATGAAATATAAATGATAATTCAACCATGTAAAATCAGTAGATTTAGATAGTGACGTGAGACGTGATACATTTACCTTAACTTAAAATCGTATTTCAACAAACTCCTGTCTTGCAGTCACGCTTGACTTTCGGTAGGATAATTATCTTCCTAAGCCAATATTGTACATACGTCAGTGTAAACTAAATCTGACGCTCTAGCAGTTCAACTTAAGTATCATTAATTCACTTTGACTCGGAAGTATATTTATATTTAGGAATTCATACAGCCCATTAAATCCGAATTAGTGAACGACAAAAACTCATGTGTAACATAGTTAGCATATTATAATTAGTTTTTCCAGTGCCAAAAAGTTCACGGTCAACCGAGGATTGCAAATCCTAAAGCTTTTGTTAAAATTAGTCCTATCGCTTTTGTAAGCTTTTATTAGGTTTAGGTTTCAAAGAATCAATTCGGGTTAAAATGCGGAATCCGGGTCGGACACTGCACTTCGACGTAGCATATAAGCAACCACTGAACGGTGACAAGGACTTCCAAGAGCGATGAGCAGACATTAATCGTATTACGAATGCGATATTTTAATACATTAACAAGAAAAAGAGTTATGCTGGTCATTTTGAGCAGCGCAAGCGCTAACTAAAAGTGATCTAAGCAAAGCAAGGAGAAGGAGACTATATATTGCGATTGTGACTATAGATCTGTCCGGACTGGATTGTCAAGAATTTAAATTGAATAGAAAATAATTTAAGAATTTTTAAACATCAACAAATTAAGGCGTGGACACTGTCCTACCTATAGTCCTACCTAGCCAAGCCGCTATGCTCGTTTTGTAGTCTTGCAGAAGGTCAACTGTTACCTATGCTAATAATGTTTTCTGACTCATACTTACAAATATAAAGCATTAGCTTTTGAGGGACATCTTGTCATGAAGTAATATTTATTATTATTTTATTTGCTGAGCGCTGTTTGAAAGACGCTATTTTTGTAATGCATGTGCCAAGAAGGAACTTGGGATTAGTGTTCCATGTGCTTCCTTGTCCAGCCTGATGAGTATGTATCTGTACCTTACAATCTAAAATTAAATAAGAACTCCCTTCTGTTCGGGCTTCAAAATGCTCAACAATAAGTGTTCTCTGTCCGTGGACCTTGGCACATACTTCAGCTTTCGGAAAATGCGGCTGAATAGACAGGAAGGTGATCCCTTTAAAGGTAGAGGTCATATATTAGTAGTTGCATTGCAAGTCACTCCGACCAATTGAACCACTGAACTTGAGTTTCTATTTATTTTTAACCAAGCAAGTATTAAGACCAGAAGCACAACAACAGTCTACTAGGAAAACAAGACTTTTGTTGCTTATTCTTTTGAATAACAACATGCAAGAAAATACCCACCTTCAAGGTTCGTGTTTCCATTTCCCGTGGCTGGGAATAAAGTATTCCGCTTCCGTCTGCTCAAACCTTCTTCCGTCGCATTGAAATATAGATTATCTTCTACACTACTTTCCTCTTCGTTGGAAATTTTAGTTGAACCGGAAGTATTGACCGGAATTATAAATAAAATTACTACTGAGGAGATGAATATTGTTCGCACCGCTTGCCAATAGAACAGCTTCTCCATTTTAACTGAGATCTTAAATGACGACAATCCTGACACCACTATTGTCAATGCATTGTTTTCTGATTAAACTGTGTCATTTAGCTTGACATTTCCACGGCACAAGACTTCACTTTGTCCAAGGCTATTATTACTAATTCTGTGTTGTTTGTATGTCAGATTTTAGAATGGAGATAGTCGACAGACGGATGGTGTTAATGTCATTAAAAACTAACTCAAGGTGAGGTCGAGAGAAATATAAGTATATGCATGCAGTACGCAGTTCCCACAACAAACAATTTAAAAGAAGAAGACACACAGAGTCACCATCATCACCACGTCTCAGGGCACAAATGTCATTCAACTCGCGATCTTCGTCTACGTGCCTTAATATAAAAGGAAAATCAAGTCAAGTCTGGTGCCTCAACGTATTAATTAGAACGGAGACGAGTTGTTGAAAGTTAATCTGCAAATGGAATATACTTGGAGCCCTTTAATGAAAAAGCACACGTCTTCGTTAACAGGAGGCGAGAAGCTCGTTCACACACACTTTTGTTAATTTTTCAACTTTTACTCGTGCACATCAATGGAGGAGTAGTTCGTCCGTGGCGTTCGCCATCAATCTCCACTTAATTACTAAATGTACCTTCCCTGCATTTAAGGAATGACGAGAATGAGATGAGATGATGAAGAAGCAGGTGCGTAGAGCGTGGAACCACACGCTACTGTACTCACCAGTTGAAGCGTTGGGGGTATTCTTATGAAGATGGGGGAAGGTCAAGCAGTAGACAGACGGACTATTTATTACAATACAACAACAACAGGGTCCCGTGAACAAGGAACCAATAACAGCCTCTGGTTCACTACTGAAAAAATGCAGAAAATGTTTTCCAGTTATCAGCTCAAGCTTTATTTGCTGCACAACTTATATTTAGCACAAAACATTCAGTGAAAATAACTGTTAATTCAATTGATTATTGCATACACGTTCGCGATTTATTTGAGTATTTTCCACTTGGTTTAGTTTTAACTCTAAAAGTAATTTATTATAATGAGTTTTGCTTTGGCTGAAAGTCAAAGTGAATTTTTTAAATGTTTATTATCCTGTTCCTACAATTTCCATACCCACGCCACCAATAGTAATTTGAGGTGCAGATTGAGCGTAGAAGTTATGCAATGTTGAGTAATGAAATGATTCTTATATGAGACTTTTTTTTCAAAAGGTGTTTCTTTTGTAGGTATGTATCGGGTTAATTTTTACCGATTGAGTTTTTTCGACTTGATTGTTGACGGATGTGGATATGTTGTGTAGGAATGGTGGTATGTAGTTAGTTAATGTTTGACAATAGGAATTCGGCACACACTGCCAACTAAGCGTGTCGGTTCAACTGGGAGACGAGAACGAGTCTCAATCTCCAATCCAATCTTACTCTTTCCAAAAATGAACACCTACCTATTGTTGTGTTCCTGTGAAGAAATGATAAATGCAGTGAGTGAGGGCCAGATATGCAGAATGCACATGAAAGGGACTTGAGATTTGAGATCAGGTATATGAAGTTAGGTATCAAGTACTTGTATAAAGGGTTATGGATCGCAAACAAGCTCACAGGTAATTATTTGGGCACCAGAAATGAAGGTAATAATAAAGAGTATTCAAGTGTAGCAAGTATAGTAGCTCGAAGCCTACTCTACTTCCACGTACCGATGAATTAAATGTACATCATATTATACTATTATAAATCCAATTCTTACTGTAATCAATGATCTAAACGGATACCAAACTCACTCGGTCGTTTAAACAGAGTTAGTTAAATTGCTTACTTGTAGCTTACTTAGATATTTCATTTTCGGAGTATTACAACTGGTAACATTTTTATTGACAATTTTAACAAGAAAAAACTTATGTAATATACTCTAAAGAGATGGGTCGCTTTTTTTCGTCAAAACCATCCAGCTTTTGAATTTTACGCCTATGGGTGAGTTGCGATTTTAAACAAATAAAAAATGAATTTGAATTTTTGACCCTTCGGTTCAGCCGTTTGGGATGATTTGCTGTCCAAACAAACCGACCCGAACGTGCGTAACTTAACAAAGTAGGTTTTACGTAAGTAGACACTATAATAGGTCCACATGATGGCTTTGGGGGTGTTTGGGTTACCTATGGGTCAAATTATTTGGGCCTAACGACTGACTGATGACTGCCTGTGTCACGTGAACAAGTTGCGATACCCTTACCTACTGTCGGGTTAAACGCATACACAAAGACATCGGACTGACGGATACAGACTCACCCAAGGTCACACACCCCAAATATAAATGGATACTTATGCAAGAAAAATGCAACAAGAAAATGCAAAATTTTGCGTAACACGAATCCACGTAATATTGTCCGCTGATATGTTTAAACGCCAGTATTGCTTCAGCACCCACAACAAGAACGGCTCAAAATGCCTCAGTTCGAGTTCAACTGCATTTAAATATTTATGAATCATGGGCGGTTTGCAGACCGTTGAAAAGAAAACAGATTTGGAAATTGAGAGATTCAAGGGGGGGGGGGGGAGGTGATGGTGACAAGGACGGATGGCGGATCTACATATGGGCCCGGCCGCATAATTTCTTTTTGTGCCTATTTCAGCAAAAACTATGACAGGTCGGCATCTGAGACTCATTTATAAGGTTAGGTTAGGTTTTCCGAAACGTGAGGAGGAAAACTTGAAGTTTAGCTGAAATAGGCACAAAAGGAAATAACGCGACCCGGCCACTATTGCAGTGAACGTTGTACTATATAGATATAATAGACACTAAATTAATATTCTAAGAATCGGTTTAAACATGTCTGAAAAGTTTAATGGAGTTCAATCTCTATTTCTTGAAGAGCAGCCCTTGGCTCTGTACACTCATTTTTACAGCCACTCACTAAACCTAAAACCTATCACTACCACTATCAAAATCATGTGAAATTCTCCATTGGTCAACTGATATCCCGGGTGCATATTTACAAACCCTACATTACAGGTGCACAACAGGGGGCGGAGTTTTCAAAATTCAGCCAATAGCATCGCAGAAACAGAAATCCAACGATGAATTGTTGGGTTTGGTTTTCCTAAATCGCCGCGACATATTTCCTGGATTCAAGGGAGGTGTGGTTAGGTTCATATCAGGGTGTTCTACTATTGGCTGAATCTTGGAAACTCTGCCCATGTTGCATCTGCAATGTAGGGTTTGCAAATTTGCATCCCGGGTAGAGGGGGTGGCCCTCTGACCCTTGCCAGAGCCGGAGTCGGAGGAGATTTTTTTTTAATATAAAATAGAAAAAGAATAAAAAGTATTTTAGAAAACAAAGTCTGGGGTCAGCTCCGCTAGTATTTTAGGTACATAATAGACATGCAAAAAGCATGCGATATTTCATATTTCGAAGTAAGAAAGAAATCAGTCATCATGTTGCGTCCATTAATTCATTGGAATTCGTATTTAAGCTATTTACTACACCTTATTATGCTTAATGAAAGTTCACTAATTCCGCTCTAGAAAAAACAAAGTCAAAACAAAATTCCTCGATTTTTTACGCATGTTCCGTATATCCTATACCCACAAAAAAATGTGCGCTCGTGTTCTCCATTCTGACCTCTATCCGCGATTCCTAGTGGGTATACCTGTGAAACCTAGCCCAGGTTAAAAGTTGAAATATACTATATTACGCTTGAAGACGAGACTAACAATAAGAAACTGATTAAAGTGGCGTTGTTACATCATGATACGCGAATCTTGCTACCTATTGTACATGAATGATGAGTTAAGAATAATGATAACTTCGAAGTTATGTATCTGGTTGTATTTAGGGCTGCGATTGTGGCCATCATACATAATTTCTGGTGGAGAATTCTACAATTATTATACTTCTGCAATATCGATTGGTCATGGGTATCCGTAATTTTCCCAGAGTTTTGTCCTTTCTGTAAGGAGTCAGGAGTCAGGTACGATGTAAGGACAACATTGTTAGTTGTAGATTCGCAGCCGCTCCGTTAAGAAAATCATATCTCATCCATCCATCTACATTTCCACTGCGTATTTTAACTTGAACAAACTTTATAATGACTACAGTTTCTAGTTTTCTACATACCTGTGCGGTGCAGGGCATTTGTATAGCGTCACTTTATTGTACGCATCAATACGAACTTGTATATTTACTAGTACTGTTCAGTTAACTAGTTGCCCAATGAGGGTTGCATGTTGCATTATTACTCGGTTCGGAATTAGTTGGTTTTGGCTTTTAGGTATAAGGAATATAAGGTTTTAATAGGGCAATCCTAAAACTTCTAATGGATACAGAATATTTAATGTAGCTTGTTTGGTTTTCATTCCGTCTTCCCTGTAAAATTAGAACCATGCCTTATCATAATTTATCTCTTTCTCATTACCCTTATCAATTGACATTCATGAGCCCTTCTTCCGGGACGCATATTTACAAACCCCACATTACAGGTGCAACAGAGGGCGGAGTTTTCAAATTCAGCCAATAGCATCGCAGAAACAGAAATCCAACGTTGAATTTGTTAGGTTAGGTTTTCCTAAATCGCCGCGACATATTTCCTGGATTCAAGGGAGGTGTGGTTAGGTTCATCCGGGTGTTCTGCTATTGGCTGAATTTTGGAAACTAGGCCCCCTTTGCATCTGCGATGTAGGGTTTGTAAATATGCTTCCGTTTCCGTGACCTTCAATTTCAACATATACCTATACAACAAAAACGCAAACGACGCTCTTCCAGCACAGCGGGGCGCTGTGCTGCCATCTATGCTCTATGGTTCGGGTCTAACTCAACCATAGAGAGAACGAACGGCGGCAGTGTCTTCGCTTTTGTTCTTGGCATTGGCGGGAGCAATATTTTATTCGTCTATCCCTCATCTCATCCATTGGGCATTGGGCCTTGGGCCTCATATGTCATCATCCTCATCCCTACGCGCTGCTGCTGCTGCTTCCCTACCACTCACGCACGCCACTACGCAAGCCTGCCACAAAGCCCAAACCCTGCCCTCTTTCCCACACACACCACAACATACCGCATTATTAGTTCCGATCATCCAGACCCTTCTTCTTCATTCTTGTGGAAGGCTGTGTGAGATTACACGCACGACGAGTAGTAGTGTGTGTGTACTGAGTCAATTCGCCATTTTTACGTGTCCCTTCCAGTTGCAGTTCCGTTTGTTTGTCGGATAGTAGTAGAAGCCAACAACAGGGGCAGGACCACGCCGCCGCGATCTGTGAAGTGGCTCGGTTCGTTCGTTAAAAATCAAACATTAAGCTTTCAAACAAACGGCTGACTGCTTCCGTTTACCGTTGTTGTTCAACTGCCGACACAACACGACGACACCAGTTGCCAATACCAGCAGCTACCAGACAGACATCCCGTCACCCGTAGACGTCAACGGTACGGTACTTTTGGATCCAATTTAGTGACTTTTTGGGCTTCTAACCTCCACTAACACATAACAAGTAACCCCAAATCTGGGCTCTGGACTCGGACATCTGACCATTTCTACAATATACAATGGCACCAAAATGGTATAAATGTACTTTGTGCACGGCGATTTTTCCTAATAAGTCCGGACGCAAGAGCCACTATTCAAAACACGATGTTGAAGCTGAAGGTTTTGGACTTGGTATTGCCACCAGGTCCAATTCCAATCATGTTTCTGATTCTGTGGGGATGACTACTCCCAAAAAGGGTGGTGAGCCATCTTCGGAATTGAAGAAACACAAGGCCACCAGAAGCACAGTTAGGACTGCTACTGTTGCTGTACAAACTGCTTCCTTTCTGATTGGAGACGAGAAGAAATCGTAAGTCATAAATCAGCCTTGTCATCTGTTGTCTGAATTAATTAGCATTTTTGTTTGTGTTGCATTGGGTTATTTCCCGAATATGAAATAAGTAGGTAGTAGTACATTGCGACCTGCTGGGTTCTAACGATTACCAGAATATTCGGTTGGACTATTGGTCGGTTCTAAGTATACATAAGCCGGACCCCCATCGGAATTTGTTAGTATAACCAATATCAGTGTGGTCGTGAATCATATCACCATGCATATTGGGATTTGTCTAAAAATCTTTCTTTAGTTAGATTGCCATCCCCGTACTGGCGCAGCGTACGAATTTGATCGGCTATGCAAGCAATTTGTTGTCTTACCATTTAGCTCACCTATACCTATCCTATGTATTTTTAAAACTGCGGATTGAGCCGAGGTTCATGTTCAGATGAGCTTAATGTTACCTTTTAACAATTACCATGCTTTATACGGCTCAGCGTTCAATTATACGTTAAATATAATGTACTTAGTTATAAACTGCAGTCAATTTCGTGTGCAAATTGCGAATGCGAATACAAGATATCAGGGACATCGAGGATTGAATGTCATTGACAAAGGGAGACTATGACTGTCACTCATACTCATAGCCATAGTATAATTTCTTATCTTTTGCATATTATAGGAAGAAGTCAAGAGTTAAAGTTAGAAATATCGGCGTTGGTAGTTCTAGCGTTGAGGACAATATTCTGGAATCCGGAAAATGTGAACAAGACGAAGATCTACAATTCCGGTTCGGTTGCAGCAGGTAGGTAAAATTATAAACATGTGTTGCAGAAACTTAAATCGAAACTGAAAGCGCTTTTAATTTTCGGTAATCATGCCCGCAGAAAGTTATAAGTCTTGTTATTTGTTAATGGATTTTTAACATACTTATTCAAAATTTGACTTTGCACGATGCATTTCTTCGGGAATATTTCGACTTTTGGCGAATAATGTGTTCTGTGTTACATACAAGCTAACCGAATTGATAATTGATCGTGTAATACATGTTCTTAAAATTGTTTCAGTTGCACTCGTGTGTTCTGTTCCGCTTCTGAGTTTACTGAACATAAAGCTAGTGTCCATAGTGGCCAAAAGCGAAAAAGGTAATTATTTCTCGCTTACTTGTCGCTGTCGCTGGAAAAGCTTATCTTGTCTTATCTTATCACTCATGCATTTTATGCTACATCAACTTTTGTCTGTATAATTGTTTAGAGTTCATGAATGCGCATCTGCTGTGAGGACTGAGGTACAAATGAAAAAGTTGAAGGTTGAACTGGAAAGGGCCGATGTCGTTGAGAATACTACTGTTTATACTTGCGATGTGTGTCCAGCTTTTGCTCCTACAAAACAGGATTTAGTGAAGCATAATAAAACTGAACATGCTCTACGTTTGGATTTCTCGAAGTCAGGTAAGATTACATTGAATTTGGGTTGATTTTTTACTTCAGCTTTAACGTCTACTACGTAAATGTGTACTACCTACTGGGAAATGTATTCATTTCGGTTGGCTGGGATCGAAGCTTACTGTACAGATGGAATCAGTGAAAGAGTGGCGTGGGAGGCACAATTGGCAGGTACCACAGTACATTACAGATAGTATCCATTCCCTGAAGTTTTCATTTCTTTGCAACACTTCGTTGTTAACATCACAAGTGGCTCCGGAGCCCTCAGCGTTTTTGGCACCTATGTCTGTTTACATTAACAGTCCTTGACATGTATCGATTTTAAATGGGCAATACTCGACACTCGTTGTTTGAAGTCTCAGGAAATCCAATACTTAAGTGTAATATCAAATGTATGACATCAAGGTTAAGGTTAGCAAATATTGGGAATAATATAAACGTACATTGAGAAAATAGAATGTGCGTTAGAAATGAAGACTTTTGCATTGAGAAATGGAATTC
>JAQFYT010002167.1:0-13680 GCA_034694925.1 Ceratophysella denticulata | reverse complement strand
ACAAAGTATGTGCAGTACGATGTAGTGATTAGTTCTGAAGACAACTTCGCTTAAGCGGGGGGTATTCACTAGTTTAATATATTATATAACTAAAAAATATATATAATACATACTTTATATAGTTTTCATGCGCTAATTGGAGTACCCACTCGAAAATATACCATTTGGACCTAATCATATTTTTTGTAGAGTTATGTATATCATACCGCAGCTACGCTGCGCTAGAGTCTGCATTTTTACGTGGTAACATAACCTGTACATGTTACAGACCGTTTGTATTTCCAGGCCAGATATATCCGGCCTTGGCCCGATGCCCGATGTATTTTGGAGCGTAGTTTATGCCCTAAACTGGCGTTATAAACATGGAAAATTAACTATGTTAATACTGTTTCTAGACCTAAATTTTGTGCTTTTTCCAATGGTGCTACGTAAATCTCTCTAAAATAACTTTTTCAACCGTTGATAGTAGTAGAAGTACTATTTCGAAGTTTGTAAAATATTGAATTTGATACTATTACATATATTACACGAGATGTAGGCATCAAATGAATGGCAGCATTGGAAAGAGCATAAAATTTTGGTCTAGAAACAGTATTAACATATTTAATTTTCGATGTTTATAAAGCCAGTTTAAGGCATAAACTACGCTCCAAAATACATCGGGCCTAGGCCGGATATATCCGGCCTGTAAATACAAACGGCCTGTAACATACATACTACAACCTCACACTTCTTGACAATTCCATGAAGGGCAACGTTAGTGGTTGAATAGGACTGTCATTTTGTTCTACGATAACATTTGGTTTGCTGTCAGTTGCTTAGTCTCACTACTGATACAGTACTGGATTGAAACACTGTGTCGTATCTGTTATCAAATATAATATTTGAGCATTTGATGTTGAGTATCTTCTCATTGAGATATCACAATTGAATATTGAATCAATTTTTTTTGAATTATACCTGTACACGAATTTTGATAAAAACTATCGCATTCATACCACCATATTCGATTAAACCGAGATAAAAAATGTAACAAATACCAAAGGAATTGGGACCGTCATTGCATTGTCTCATTATCTGTAACGACTAGATGGGTAAGTTAAAACTTACTATTTCCGTGCAAACAAACAATCAATTCCCCCAATACGGCTGCAAATCGTCCGTAACCCTATCTCATAATTATGTTTAAACACGAAGGTTTGTTTTGTTATTTAGTATGGATATGAAGCTTATTAATTTTCAACTCTTTGAAAACATAACTTACATAAACATATTACGTATCTTAACACGCAATATTTAAACCAGTACTTTGTCGCAAAAGCTTTTGATTCGTTCAACTGGGTTCAGCATTTCATAAACTTCTGACTGAATAAATTGTATACTTAACTAGGTACCTAATTTTAACATTTCCAATACTATATCTGCATTCCATGTTGGAGCAAACCAAAATCCCGTAGTAGTTCCAACTGTGTAATTACGTTTGCTGACATCAATCATTCAATATGGCCGCCTTGTTTCACCTATTTGGAATTCTCGCAACTATCCTGACAAATATTCAATGGTCAGATAATTTCGATATTATTGTAAATCTAAATCAAAGACTGCAACAGTTTAAAACGTGCAACGCAACATGCGAATTACCGCCGAATTTTTAAAAATTGACTTTGATCAGTGCTTCGTTCCAGTGGCGCTAATTGACGCTAAGCACAGGTAGAACTACACGTGTTTTGCTGATATTTGGCGCACACCGATTCACCAAGCCCTACTGGGATTCCAATTTAAAAACAGAGAGCCCAGGTGTATGCTTGACATAATTATTCACATAGGAAAAGATCCATACAATCCTTACAATTATTTACACTATGAGTACCAGAACGCGGAATTTTATGGATGGTAAGTACTTGGTAATAGTCCGACACCTACATTTTACATTTCTGTTAGAGAAACATCAAGAAATCTGGGAAGGTATGTACTCTGTAAATTGAAGACCACAGAATTTTTGTTTGGATTGTGGACTCAGATGTCAAAGATATAACTTCAACTAAAAATGTGCAACATTTGATGAATGATATTTACTTTATGTGCATATTGTGCGTTTCAAAAGTTAACAAATATCAAGCATTTCCTATAATTCCGAGCGAAGATTCAGCAAGAATTCGAATGGATAACGTTGTAAATCATATTCGAAAATTAGCGTTCCCGGAAGCAAAAGGACGATTTAATTACCATAAATTAAAACGTTCAATTAAACTGTTTTTCGACGAACTAAATCTTGACAGAAATCCTAGCGTTGATTTTCATCAGTTTATCTTTGAGTTAATAAGTACGTTAAACTTGTCATACGCGAGATGGATAGTTGTAACATCTGTCGAACTGCGTCGCTTTTATAATTCTCAATAGGGTGAAACCAATGTAATTTCCGATGAAACGGAGGGATTAAACTTTGTGACTTGTCGAACATCGGACATCCTCTGGGCTACTGCAGAACTATTTTAACGACCATATCAACCTTTGGTATGGATAAGCCTGGGAGGGACTCTGCTCAGCAGTACAATGCTAATAATATTTTTTATCAAATCTCCATTCAGACTAGCCATGCACATTGTTTTCAATTTGATAGTAGTTGAAATTCGATTGCAAAAAATTTGTGCGCATAAGTTTACAGTAAATATGATGTTGGCATTCTGGTTGCTCATGAGCATTGTCTTGACCAATTCGTACAAATGTCTAATTATTTCTTATCCATCGGCTCCAAGGGCCCCTAGACAGGACTATTACTATTTCGAACAAATGAAAGATTTTAAATTTTATTCACGGGTGGAGGTAAACATGGAAATGTATTACTGGTTGAAGACTCAGAATAATGAAAACTCAAAATCGGACAATTCAGCAAGCGTCGAAACTAAATTTTGTTTTACTTCGTTAGGCGCCTATTTGCATGGAAATAAGCAGTTTTTGAAAAACAATGCTGAGATGGATGTATTTATAAACAACGTAAATGTTTATGCACGGAATCAGTCGACAACTGTTTTCAAAATGCTTATTAACGACGGAAAAATAGCTCTGGCAGGATGCAATACCGAAATGGATAAAATTCTTTCGGAAATAAACGGAAAGTTTAAGAGAATTACATTATTCAAAGGTGTCGAAAACTTTTGGTCACATAACAAGAACTGGGTATTTCGTAGGATCAGCCACAGTCCACCAAAAATCGTTTTCGTTCGGTTGATGGCCTGTGGGATTCATCAGTGTTGGAAATATTGGCTACTGGATAGGAATCATGTAAAATTCAAAATTGAAAGTGGAACAGGATGTGTCCCCCGTTCCTCTGAGCTCAAATATATTCTTAATATTTGGTATACTACTTTTGGGTTTATGTTTGGCAATTGTAGCATTTTCAACAGAATGCGTGTCCAGTAGACTTATGAGGCTCGATATTTCCAGGCGCCTTCGAGATATTTAGGAAAATTGACTTGAAAGAGGCAAGGCTGTAAAAATAACTAGACAAACACTTCTTCGATGCTCGAGTACGCAATCCGTGGTATTTTTTAAGTCGGACGGGGTTTCGTTAAGTTACGTTGGTGGATGTCTAGAAACAGGGAATAGTATTGAGGAGATTCCTACCAATCGTCAGATGCCGAAGGTTGGCATAATTGACATGATCAAAACCAATCTGAATATGGTCGATTACATTTAAATTTATGCGTTTAAGCTCAGCTATGTAATAGAGATAAAGTATTTAACAATTAATATTATTGCTAGGTGATTTACTGCAATTCCTGATTGTAATACATTTTATTTTAGAATGTAAATCGGAATCAAAAATAAATACTGCAATTTACAGTTTGATGTTTTGGGGATAGTTTTCTCAGGTGTCAGGGAATCTCTCTATGCTCTCTTGCCCTGTAAATTCAGTAGGTACTTTATGCTTACAAATCGACATTGAGGGTTGAACGTAAATAGGGCCATGTCTGTCTTTTTTGTCAAACCTACCAACCACTTCTACTTTTGGTACAAAGTATTAGCGCTATATCTCAAGAGAGCGACCCTAGTCGAGGTTGGGATTTGGAATAAAATTATGAATAATGGGTTTCCATTGAGGCCACACATTTGGCAATCTGGCCACCCGTATATCTAGCATACAAGCGAAAGGTATTTGGGAAGGCGTACGCTTTGGAGCCGAATAGTGAGTAGGGAGTGGCAAATGGTATGGTTTGGTGTCTTTGCCTCAGAGCTGAGTTCGAGTCAAGCAAAATTCCAGATAAACAGGGTTTACTGGAAAAGCTATTTCGCGAAAAACGTTCAACCTTCCGGAATGTTCTGAAATGGGTTCCATTCACAATCACTTGGGCCACAATAAATGGAGAGCCTTTTGCTTTGAAAAAATTGCAATGCAGAGCTACATTTTTCTCTAGCACCGGAAGTCTGCTTCCGAGAATTTATGAAAAAAACTCTCTCCATTATTTTCTGCCCCAATCATGAGGTTTCCAAAATACCCTTATTTGTCCTAATCGGATGCGAAATAACAGAGAAATAGCTTCTGCCAACTCGTCCTTACATAGTAAACAAATTAGAATCTGTTTTAATACGGGGATTTGCAATAGCGTGATCGCATTGCTGTGTAAAAACTACAAAAACAGGGAAGCTATAAAATACTTTAGCTTACCAAATTGTGCATATTCATCCCTTTCTGACAATCGAATAAGCGCAAGTACATTATGACGTGTGACATCACATTGAAGTTTAAAGTCTGTCCAAAAGAAAGAATGGAAGGAAATGCTCAATAAAAATATCGTACATCAGCAATAAGCATAAATGCAGATGACTGCTGTATCATCCTAGTTTTACGACCATGTCATCCATTGAAGTTTGTATTATGTAACTCAAAAAAGTGAGTATAGTAGATACATGCTTAGTAAGCTTATTCATATTAAAATAATGATTATGCCTATAAGAGAAGGTCATGATTTTTTGCGGTCCAACAGAAGTTATCTCATTATCTTTGTAGAGCAATTCTACTCACACAATATTGGTTTTGCTCGTGTTAGCTCATATAACACAAGTACAGTGAGGTTCACTGGGAACTGACCACCTTCGGCCCAGAAAAAAAAGCTCCGTCAATTTGGCCTGAATTTGCGAACTCCAGTCGAACTGGCTCATCGGTCATTGAACTTCGAGGTTGTAATCATTAGCATAGCTGCGTCCGTGCGTAGCACTTCCCAACTCAAAGGGGTGAATGACCTCGTCGACTATTAGGGGCTCAGGCTGCAGGAACGATAGATGCAGAAGTAGTAATCATAAGCATAGCGGGTTGAATGACCTCGACGCATGCTCATGTACTTGTAAGTGTTGTGCGTGCTGCCGATGGGATGGCGTTGTTAATTATTCTAGCTCCGCACTACGGTTGGCCAGTCATGTATTGATTTACGAAATAAGTGGGAAAATTCGAATTTAAATCGACAGCATTTGCTCATTTCGTTTATTTCATTTAAACGTTAATTCACTAGAAGATTCCAGCAAGGGTTAGATTCGAAAAGACTCGGTCAAAGGTCAGGTGCTCTGCATCGCTACTGGTATTATTTCGGTCATAGTGAGTTTTGGATCAAGATGCCGGGTCGACTTTCCATGGAAAATAAGGCACTTTTAGTTCAACTCCACGCCGAGCACGGTAGCCCAAGAGAAGCGGTCAAGGCATTCGTTCAACTCAAACCTAACGAGAATGTTCCGGCCAAAAATACGGTGGTCAAACTAGTTGAGAAGTTCCGGTCAACGGGAAGCGTGTCTAATCGGCATCAAGGTCGCCCATTTACAGCACGCAATGAACAAAACGTTATCAACATTTTGGCTTCTGTAGAGGTTAACCCAATTGTGACCGCAAAGGAATTGTCTACCGAAGTTGGTATCAGTAAGTCGTCAGTTCGGCGTGTTCTGACCTCACAAAAGTTTCATCCATACAAGCTACAGCATGTTCACGAGTTGAATGAGGCCGATTTCCACAAACGTGTTGAGTTCTCCGAGGACATGATGGAGTCCTGCGACAATCAACCCAACTATTCGAGTAACATCTGCTTCACGGATGAAGCTACCTTCTTCCTCAACGGACGTATGAATCATCAGAATATGCGATATTACAGCAAGCATAATCCACGTTGGATTGCGGATGATAAATGTCAGAACTCGCCGAAGGTAAATGTTTGGGCCGGCATGTACGGTGATCACGTAATTGGTCCATTTTTCTTTGATGGCAACATCAACGGGGCAAACTACTTGGACATGATGGAGACCAAAGCTTGGCCAGCCCTTCGTGCCGTTGCAGGAAACAATGATCCGATCTGGCAACAGGATGGAGCCCCTGCTCATTGGGCCAGAGAAGTTCGGGAGGCCTTGAATAACGAGTTCCGTGGAAAATGGATTGGACGCGATGGTCCTATATCCTGGCCCGCACGTTCTCCGGACTTGACGCCAATGGATTTCTTCCTATGGGGACACGTGAAGCACCAAGTTTATAAAACACGGCCTGTCGATATGAATGACCTCAAAGAACGGATTATTGCGGCATGCGAACAAATCACCCCTCAAATGCTTCAGAATGTGAGAGAAGAATTTCGGAATCGCTTATCATATTGTTTTCATAGTCTTGGACGTCAGTTCGAGAAGGAAATTTAATAGGGTAATTTGAGATTATGCTTATAATGTTATCTAATATGTGAATTCTGGAGATAATGTAAATATAAGAATGGTGAATAATTCCGTGAATAATTATTAAAAATGAAAATAAAATATTTACATGTCAAGTCAGAGTCAGATCCATCGCGGCTCATTACTAATTCAGCCATACCTACATATTGACCGAGGTTTGTAATCGATAGTCATGTAAATAAATACACGTCGATTTTTGCTGCCCCTTGATGAACAAAAATAAAGCATTAGTATTCTGTGGTTTAGTAGCTATTTAATAGACGCAAAACATTAAATGTTTATTTAAATTTATTCGGAATTTATGCTCGGCAAAATGAGAATTCTCCGCTATTGGCAAGGCGACGCCCCCGGCAAAACAATAACAATTACAAAGGTCATACTAATGCGTTTCGTGCTAACATGCTTCGTATCATTGCGTTGCCAGAGCCCATAGAACTCCATACGCTGAGGTCATTCACCCCGTTAGGTCGGTAAGCAGAAAGCACTACGCCGCTATGCTGATGACTGCGATTTCCGGAGTTCAATGACCGAAGAATCGCCCGCGTTCAGGAAGATCTTGTTCAACCCGAGTTCGCTAATTTGGACCAAATTGACGGAGGTTTTTAATTGGGGCTGAAGGTCAGTTCCCCGTGAACAGCACTCTATATAAATGGGCGTGTAAACAAGATAATTTCCATTCCGTGTCGAATACGCATTTGATGTAACAAACAGTAAAACTTTTTTCATCATGCATTTGCATAGAAAGAGGCTTCCGCCGATGTATACGTAAAAATTATAAGGTTTTCTTTTTTCGTAAGCGCTTACCTGTAAAAATGTTCTCCGGATAAAACTACTAATACCGCTAATTTTCTTCTTTTATTCCCGGTAGTTTTATAATTAATACAATGTTATTTACACTGAATGATTGTAATTGAGTGTCTGATCTGTTTACCCGGCGTTCGAACCTATGTTGGTACGCGCTGATGCAGCTCTGACACAAACCATAGTCCGAATGACCTGACAAACAAACTCAACCGTAACCCGAATCACATCAGATTACTTGCTTCTTTCAATGGCAATCTAATTAACTTCCATATTGTTTATGTTGTAGTATATTACAATTTACAATATTTCTTACGGCTAGAATAAGAAGCATCGAGCTGATGGACTTAAGGACAAGCATAGAGTATATTCTCAGTAATTTAGAAATATTTACAGCGTTATAAATTAATATAATTGCTTGTATGGATAACCCAATTTGATTTTTATATTTAAAACATTGATTGTAATTATAATAAATGGGGGGTTTATAGTCCGATTCCGATATACCTTCATTCAGGCTTGACAGACTTTGGAAACCATCGCTCCCTTTAATTGAATGCTGAGTTTTTTCTGATTACAAATTACAGGTATAAGAGTAAGGTAGTTACAGGATTTAAGTTGTGTACAGGAATATTGAGTTGGAATACATAACCCACATATCACCTTTTTGGAAATTGACATTTATACATTTAGAGACTATTTTTTGCTGCTTGACTAATTGGAATCCTTTCATGTTCACTACTGTCTTTTCTGTATAATATCGACCTCGACTCAGGTTAGAAGGTAAGTTATCTCCATCAGCATCCCGGCACGTGCTCATTTCCAGTTTCCAGCCTTCCCCAGTGCACCAGCAACCCCCGCCGCAGCCTCCTCGATTACGGACGTGCTTGCTTTACGACAGATTCCTGTCTAATGGAATCCAATGAAGAAATTCCACCAACCTCTCGACCATATTTTTTGTGCAGAAACAGAAACCGGTTTGTAAAGCTGTCACAAAGAAGAGGTAGAGAGGCAAGTAGGAAGTTATCTTCTTGATGACAAGGACGATGGGGTAGATGCGTACACTTCACATTACTTTTATGTAGAATTTTTAATAATAATAGAATTACAGGGATTCATCGCCGCATTCATCTAAACCATCTGACCAGCTGCATTAAGTCCAGCTCGTTGTTCATCAAACAGCTAAATCATCTAAATAAATTGCCTATCCACATCTAACGTTATCTCGAGTTGTCTTAAATTTAAAGAGAGTACTGGGAATCGAATATCGAAGCCGTCCCCGCAATGGTGCTGGAGACAATATGTTACCAAGGATCGGAGTAAATGTAAGTACAAAAGTATCGAAACACATATCGCAAATATTATGTCATTGGTTGACATTGATACCTTTGTTAATATCGTCAGGTACCGCCTGTTATATGTCACTGATATAAGTCACTGACGCCCTTTTTGTATATTTATTGCATAATCGAGCTATAGCGACTTCTTGTAGAGGGTGTTTCCGTGTCAATGCCATCTGTCATGAACAGTGGGTAAAAATCGCTATCGTGTTTTCACTCGTAAATTTAGTTCGCTAGCTCGTAAGAAATGATTCGAGTACAAATTCAAATCGTCGTCAATCGTCTTCATCATTGCTCATGATCATCCAAGCCTAACCTTACCGAAAAACTGCGCAACTGCCCTGACACGTTTCTGAATAATTTGGGGCGGGTAAACAACAAAATAAAGTACTTTTCCCCCTTAAAGCTAGGTATTGACCTATGATTATTTCACGTGAAAAAGAGCCAGCGAAAAACGACCTGCGCCAGCCGCGTGAAATCGGAGTGAAATGAAAACTTCTCACCGTTTTCACTCCTCGATTTCACTGACCGGTATTCACCTGACTTCAGGTGAAAATAATCGAGTCGGGAAAAGTGGAACTTTCTATTGAGTCATTGAGCAATAATGTCTATATTATACAATCAAGTATATTGTGTAACAATGATATGGGAAGGCATTTTATTAAACGTATCGCTAGCAAAACAAGGAATTACAACGGTCTAACTAAAATCCACCGACCACACCACACACCGACCTTCGGTTCGGTGTCCTACTTTTCGGTTAGGTTAGGTTAAACGATTCGATACTCTAAAGATGTTTAAACTAACCTAAGCTAACCTAAATTTATCAAATTTGGGTCAAATTAATCGATTTTTAGCAGGTCGGTTTGCTCGGTGGGGTTGGTGGATTTTAGTTCGTCGTTCGTCTAGTCGTCACATCGTATCTCATTTTTGAAAATTTCTTTACTTCACAGTGGTCTGACTAGACTACCCTCTCGAGATTTATTAACCATTGTTTGAGCAAGGGTATATACATAGTCAAGCAAAAGTAATGTTGGGACCAATAATGTCCACATAGCTATGCTGCCTCGTTTACTGAGAATCGAGATTCTACCGAGACTGGAGGGACAGACGCTTACGTTTGTAATATGCAATCAACAGAGAGAAGAACGAAACAATAAACCTTATACTTGTATGAATACACATTATAAGTGGAACGGTAAATAAATCGTTGTAAAAAATTAGAATAAATCTCTACTCACTGCCGGTTCGGCTGTACATTATAATAATGTTTTGATTTTAAAAAATTGAATATTGAATTTGACGCGCCGAGAAAATGTCTCGTTTTCACTTTGGATCACTTTTCCGCGTGAAAAAAAAAGGGTCCTCGAGTTCACGCACATCGTCGTGAAAAAGAAGTCTTTTTTTCGCTAGCGAAAAAAGTTGGTCGTGGAAATCGGCTGAGGTGAATACTGCAAAGTGAAAAAATCGGACTTTTTTCACTTTGGCCGGTTTTCACGTGAAATTGTGTAAGTCAATACCCAGCTTAAACACGAAATATTAACCGGTAATATGGATGCAACGAAATAAACTGAACTTTAAGGTAGTTCCAATTGAGTTGGGATTCGAGCCAGAAGATTTCTTATGTTAGCGTATGGACATAATCTATCCCAGGTTTACACGTCCAATTCGGGTAATATTCGTCTACGTCCGATACGTCGTTGGAAAGTCAAAAATATAGTTAATTAAGGGCGGTCCCTGAGAACATGCTTTAATATTATTGTAAATAATTTGTGGGAGCGAATTATTGTTAGCTGTTATAGCTTCACTCACATGAATATAGTAAGTACGGGTAATATGGTTTACACTGGCCTTTGTTAATCAAGCGTTCGGGTGTCGTGTCGCAGGTGTGAATTGGAATTGGAGGAAAATAACTCGTGTTGAGCGTGTTAGGCCTCTAACCAAGTTCGGGGAATTAATTTGGAGCTCCAATTCTGAAATATTTACTTTTAACTTGAATTGATGAGGACTCTATTGGCAGGAGACTGGGGCTCCGACAAAGGGGCTTAATTAGTATTAGGCAATTTCTTCAAAAAGTGATTAATGAGAGCATTCTGGGATTTAACATGAACACTGGAGCAGAGAGCAGAGCAAGGGAATTGCAAAAGAGGCGTCGTGGACTCTCGACCCTTCCTCAAATCTATCTGAATTCATCACACTCAGTTTACTTGACTAGAAACGTGAGCTATTTAGTGGATTGTGTGACCTGAGTCCGCCCAACCGGGTCTTCTTCAGTCCACTCCGCAGACACAGAGTCATCAGGATCCGATTCCATTCCATGGAAACTTAATATGAGCCTATAGTTGAGTCAAATGATGACACTTGACACTCTGCCTTCTCATCTAATCGGAATGCTCTGCTGAATGAGGGCCAAATGAGCGTAGGAAGTCGTTTATGTAATACAGCTCCGGCTCTGCATCAATTCCATCCGCTATACTACAAGCATATGCTGAAGGCATCGGCATTCACTATTGGGCTCAACATTATGAAGATCTAGAACAATAGTTGATTTTGGGTCTGGAATTCCAAGTTTTCTTTCTTCTACTTCTTCCGGATCTTCCGAATCTCGAGCCCTGACACCTCCTGACCCCACAACTCTGCCAGAACCAGAGTCTCCCAAAACGTGACGAGCATCTCAGCAGTACTTAGCAGTACTTAGTGTTAAGAAGGGGACAATTACTTATTGGGGACACACTCTACCGTTTTTTTTGTTCCAATGAGTGGTGGTGGGGGCGACAGAGACGTGGGGAGTGTCTCTGTGGTGGTCAGCCAGGGCTTTCCCCGCCGCCTGCCCACTGCCCGCACCTCCGCACCCTCCCCAATGACCATCCAATGACCAGGAGGGAAAGAAGCCTGGGTGGCCACGTGGCGGAGGGAAGGACGGAGAATCCTCCTGCCACAACAGCCCGGGCCAGCATTTGGTCCATGCAACTTCAGTGCATGTACTCTAGCGCGGCCCAGTTCCGCCACGACGACACCCGCCCCTCCCACACAAGTCTCCATCTTGAACTTCAAGAATTGGAGACGAGGCAGGAGAGAGTCCAGAATAGACGACTGAGCCGAGTCCTCTGTTCTTGAGCAGAACTGAGCGGAAGTAGAGCAGTGCTGACTGGGTCATTGGGTCATCGGACTCAGCAGAAACCGAATCTAATTAATTGAAGGAGGAGACGAGAGAGTGAGGAGACAGACCCATACAACCCATCATCTCTGTTTCCTTGTTGTTCCAGAAGGCGGTTATTCGGGAACCCGGTCACTGCCCACTCTGTTCTTGTTCCAGGAGAGGCCTGAGGATGGGTCAATGTTTCCGGAAGGCTGAGGCGGAGGCCGTGGTGGCGGAGGAGGCAGGTGCCGTTCGAGGTGAGTTCAGGTTCAAGGAGCTACCGAAATACTTCCAGGACCGGCCGAGGCCTTTTCCTGCACTTATTCCGGTAGCTCTCTTCCGCCCTTGTATTCCTTGACCACTCTTGACCTCTCTTGACCTCTCTTGACCACACTCGGTGTACTGTTTGGAAAAGGGCGGATCCCGGGCACAGAGCTGAGCTGGTGCTACCGGAGCTCCCGAGGTGACTCTCCTCATGACCTCACTCCTGACCCCTGACCCACATTTCATGGCCTGTATTCCGCTTCATTGCAGACTGGCTGGATGCGGAGTTGTCGGTTCCTGAAGACAGGAGTATGGAGGCTCCGAGGCTCGAGTTGATGAGTGAGAGGAAGGCCGAGGCGGGGCCTTTGGCGGAGACCGAGACTCGCTATGTGGGAGAGAACGGGGCGCTGATTTCGGAGGGAACGCTGAATGGACTCGCTCATTTGGGACTCGTCCAGCTCCTCAAGGTCCGTGTCATTGACACCGAGGCCGTGGTCAAGGACGGGTTCTCTGAGGAAGTGGCGGGTGATGGTGCTGAGAGCGGAGTGGTGGGAGTGGCTGGAGATGGAGACTCCGTTGAGCCGAACCCGCCTCAACCCACCAGCGCCTGAAGAGAAAGCGACGCCGCTGTTTGAGTGACTTTGTTCTACATACACGGTTCAACATTTCTGAGCCCATTCTACAATGCATGTACTTTGATTAATTGACTTCTTCTGTGTTTCCACTCAATAAATATCAACTCTGTTCTGGGTTTGGTTTGAAAGGCGTCTGTTCTCTGCGCGCGCTTCTTTTGATTTCTGGAACGTTAGAATAAGACTCGATGATGCTACTTCATTTCAATATTGAAGGAAAAGGAATAAGGATAGGAATTGGAGTCCTTTGGAAACCATTTTGATCCATGTCATTTCTAGTCTAGTTTTCTAATTTTGGGTCCGTGGGAGTGAAAGTAGAGGGAAAAGCAGTTCTCATTTGAAAAACTTGAGTTGTGGGGTGTTGTTGCTTGGTCATTGATTTCTCTGATTCTCAGTGGAAGGCGAGAAGAGTGGATTTATTTAGTTTCCCAGTTGGTAGTTGTTCAAGGAATATTCTGATCTGAGTAGTAATTACTAATTAATGCCTTGTAGACGAGATTTGGTTGGAGTGAGTCACTCATCTGTTCAAGGTCACTTCTACCTAGGCCTACATATACTTCCACTACTCTACTGGATACTCACTCGAGAGAGACCTGTTTTGTGAGGAGCGGATTCAGACTCAAGGCTATTGTACACAACAACTTTGGCTTCCGTGCGTGCTCTCTATGCAAATAATAATTGAGTCTGGTTCGTAGGAAGGAAGAAGGAGGCATACCAGGAAAGTTGGGTTACTTAACATCAACAACCCAGTTTTTCTCCTAATTGATAAATCAACCAAGTCCGTTTCCCAGTAATTCACAAGTTA